>DWHP01000631.1:0-18817 GCA_018247895.1 Parnassius honrathi
CTGCGTGATAGACTTAGAAATGAGGATATCCGCAGTAGAACCAGAGTGACCGACATAGCCCAACGGATTGGTAAGCTGAAGTGGCAGTGGGCCGGCCATATAGTTCGAAGAACCGACAACCGTAGGGGAAAAAAGGTTCTCGTGCTACAGCCTCGTACCGTTAGGCGAAGTGTAGGGCGACCTCCCACTAGATGGAGTGACGACCTGGTAAGGCATGCAGGAAGTCGATGGATGCAGGTGGCTCAGGACCTTGCTTTGTGGCATACCTTGTGAGAGGCCTATGTTCAGCAGTGGACTTTTAGTTTAATTGCTCTCGTAATGGAAACTTTGACTTGAAGAAGAAAGTACGACGAAACTACAAACTGAGGAATCATGGTCATTGATGTTACTTTACGCACAATGTTGACGAATTTGCACCTAATTGGTAAAATAAAAATCTCGAGAAATGGGTAAGTTAAAGTATGCTTTGTTTTGTGGAGTGTACAGAATATAATAAGGGGAATTTGAACAGAATTGTGACGTGTAATGAAAAGTGGAATTTCTACGATAATCGCAACCAAAACGCAACGGCTCAACCCAGATCTAAGACCGGAACAATGCCCGAAAGTGAAGCTCACTCACTGAAAGTAATTATATATTTTTTTTGTTTAATAACGTTAATAGTCATTTCGTGGTGAAATTCATCACAGCGTATTGAAATATGTCACAACAGATGTGTGTGAGATTATGAATAACTTCAACCAGTGATGGCGAAACCCTCACAGAAGCAACCACGACTCGTCCATCTATCTTCGCCATTATAGCTTCATGATAACGCAAGACCTCACAATACTGCAAAACACTTTTAAAATTACAAGACCTGAAACTTACTTTCGAAATCGTTTTCGAATTCGATTCGATACTTATTTTAAAAGCTTTTTCTCGGACTTTCGGTTCAAAATTACTTAGTAGACCAGTAGAGTCTAGAGTTCTACCGCAAAAGTAATATGTAGTTAATAAAAGTTAATATTTCGATAAAATATTTTTTGGAAAAAAGGGTTCAAATTTATCAATTTAAAACGGCATTTTCGTACTTTTACCCCTAATATTACCTTTTCATAAGAGTGTCCGCTTAAGTTATTTGTTGCACGCACCACTACGCCGAACGCTTTTTGGCCTAAAACATTCAAAACACTTTTTGTTTTTGATAAGATTTACAATATACTATAATGCTATTATAAGCGGATGAATTAATTGTGGAAATATCGTTTTTAATTTGGATGAGTTTAATTGGCAATGTCGTCAGCATAATGTGAACACTGCTATCGTTATCCAGACATATTATGTATGTACGTATATACGTACTTGAGTATGTATTTATGTGTATGTACGTTTTAGGGATATTTGTTATATATGGAATACTATGTATTTTTTTGTATTCATATATATGTATTAGTGTAATTTCCAAGCTTTATTTTAATTTGTGTTATCTAATAATAATGTCCTCCAGACCGAACTTCGACCACGGCGATCTGCCTCAACGGAGGCTAGCCAACGGCGCAGGACAGGATTATAGTGCCCAAGCATAGCTGCAACTCTCAATTCCCTCACTCTCATAATCCGATGGTATGGTAAACCGACACGACCGGAGAGAGATCAGGCGCAGGACCAACGGCTTTACGTGCTTTCCGAGGCACGGAGGTGAGACACCGCCTACTTCCTGACTCCGGACAGCTACTGAGAATTTCTTGACAGAAAAATTCAGTAATTGATTTTTTGCCCCGATCCGGGATTCGAATCCAGGACCTCATGATCAGCAGTCGCACTACTACAACCACTAGACCAACGAGGCAGTCAACAACTATATTCGCTATATAATTCGCTAAACGGGTACACTGAACATGAACCAATATGGTCGTCGAAAATAGAGCGTTTGTTTTTTAAATAAATTTATACCTTGTTTTAACAAAGCGTTCGCTAAGCCGCAATTCAATTTTCGTATTGCATTTGCAAATTGTCTTCATTGGTGTCGATGACCCCAACGTATATTAAGAATGTTTTTCCATAATGCAAGCGATGCATCGACGCGGGGGGTTCTCGCGTTAATGCTTCAGCATCTTGACTCCTCAGCGAATTTAGTCCTTATAAGTTGAGACGAAAGCATCATTGTTCTATAGACCTTTTGTTATTTCGACCGCATGCACAATATTTTAGTTCCTGTCTATCGTGCTTCAAGAGTCAATATCCCGTGGGTGTTGCAGTCAAGTTTCTAAAGTGTACTTGGCATAATCAGCTCTTGTATTTGTTCGGCGATATTTTTCGTAGTTAATTAAACGGTTTATTGCTTTGTAACGTGATACAAGAGGTTTCTTTATGATTCGTTTAATGAACGCAGTGACGGCGCTTATTAAGTATAGCACAATGTCAAAGGTTAATAGTTTAACTGCGTCTCTGACAGGAAATACCTTTATAATATCAGCTTTGTGTTTTCTCTTCTTCACGGGACTGATAAACTTTTGAGCTCCATAAGTAACGCATAACGAAATGCCATAGTTTTGCACAAATCTAAAGAACGTCACACATGGAGCCCTCTATATTTGTTTCTACCTCCTAAAACTTTTTAGTGATTGTAGAAATATTTCATCGGAATATATCATTGAGCTATTATGTACATACTTCTTCAATTGAATATTATTTTGTTTTTCATATCACATATCCATACGATGTTTTCTCTCAACGTCAAGCGCGTGATAAATTGGCACTTAAAAATACTATAACCTAACAATTTTAGTGGTGTCAGCATTGTATATTGAACTGAGCTTCGATATGAATATAAGGTGATTCCCCAACACGTGAGAGCTTAAAAATATAAAACTTGTATTATATTCCGTATATACGAATACTTTGTTGAAACTCGAAAATAGCATTGACCTGGCCACCGACACCATTAATCATTCGCAATGTAAAAAAGAAAAGAAAAATAAAACGAACAGCCCTTGCGTGTGCGACAGAAACGTACCGTTACACGGAACGCAGTCCAAAAATGGCGGGAACACGTCACATAATTTCAAAAGCATTGTACTTTATCTCGAAAGCTGTAGCTCTAAGTACGGCTAGATCTATCCGCTGTATTCACATCCAGCCTATATATGGCGAGGTTTTGCCGCCATATGGGCCGCGTGCGGCGTACAGATGTTGGCATCGATTAGCTCTAAACGGCGATACTTCGCATTCGACGTTCGCTTACAGGCCTTTTATATTGCACGGTTTTTTGGTGGGAACTGTACGGCAGTAACATGTGAAGCTAACCTCCACTCGTTGATAGATTATTGAGATTTTTCCTCTAGTGTTAGGCTATGAGAGCTGTCATAATATATTCTATTGGTCATGCTATAGAGACAGATGGTGGTACTGTCACTCACACAAGTGTTAGTGCAATAGATCATTACCTTATATTATTACATTATAAGTAGAGTAATGTCTGTATCGATTTCGTCCAAGTCTATTTGTGAAATAAAATATAATTTTTCCTACAAGTGGTCATATAACTCTTGCTTATTCTATTTTTAAATTCAATATGCTATTTCTTTGTACGTTTAATGAGCTAAATGGAAATAAAAATATTTTACGTAATAGACATATCATAACACAATCCTAAATTTCACTAGTACCACATAATGGGCATCAAGTATTGTTTCCGCATAGTTGGGGGTGTCTTATTTAATTATTTATTTATTATTTTGAAAATCTAAAACCAACTGACCGTATAGTAGCTTCCATGCCGTCCTGAGGATGGCGATAGAGACGATGGAGGGAAACAAACAAGGAAACGGACTGCAGCGTCTTCCTAATCACCACTAACAAGAACAACAATTGCCAACACACCTCCCAAGCGTGAAAACTGGCAAACTATAGGGGAGGCTTATGTCTTGCGGTGGACTTATGATAGACGACCCATAACCTATGACTGACCTATTACATATTTCATAATTTCATATGCCTCTCTTATCAGCGATGCCAATTAAAGGTGTCCTTATTTATATCTCTAATTTAATTAAATTTTTCTCTTAATTAAATTTAAAGTATGATATGTAGGGAAAGTAAAGAGTTGAAAATCTTAGCTAGTGTTGTATAATAAATAACAATAAAGTGCTTAAACTGAAAATATAAAAATATTTTGAATTTTGTAAAAAATAATGAAACGTTTTAGCTCTTGACCGCATTCTTATTACGCATTACTTACCAATTTTATTGACAATCGGATTAATTAAAATGTCTGTCTGTCTCTTGGTTCAGTAAAGCGAGTAAACATATCATTTGATGAAGTCTTATGCCCCGATCGGATTGCAGTTTTTGAAATCGATAAATTGTTACCGCTCCTTATACGAAAACCAAACTAGGGCTGTCAAAAACATTCGATTATATCGGAATCGCTTGGTAATGGTATGCAGCAAAGCCCTTAACAAAAAAATTGACAGTAACGTTTTCGCGTCGTCGTCGAATAAAATTGTATGAAAATATGAATAGGGCCCTTGTCAGACGTAACTAGGTCTTGTATTAATTAACGTCACTCGTGAAATAGTTTTATAAACCAACACGTTTGTTCATTTTTCACATTTTGATGATAGTCAAAAGCTAAATCAGAAATTGGTATTCAACAAAATGTATCTTATTTAATATAATACTAAATTTTGTTGCTTTTAGTTTTGTTTAAGCCCCGAATTCAGATAAATATAAGAAAAATGAACAGCTACCAAATGTTTGTTAAAAATACAATTTTGCAAGTGTATTGGACGTGAGACAATTTTTTTCATGGTTATAATATTACGTACTGTTGAAAATTTTACTACCTATACTGAGAATTGACACGCTATAATTTATTCAGTGTATCTTCGGATTACAACTGTCTTACAGACAGACACAGGTATTCATTTCAATGTTGAATGAAATTGGTGTTAAGAAAATATTATTTTTCTACTCAGTGGGTACCCCTTAAAATTTTATAATATATAAAATATGATCATAATTGACGACTAGTTTTACTCTAATGTACGTGAGCCCTGTTGTTGAACCAACCCGACTTGCGTAACCCGCACCGCCTTACAAGGCAAAGGCCGGTTCGAGCCTTCGCGAAGTGGGTCGCCATCATAATATGCCATATGGTCTTAAGTACACGCACTCAGGATGCCGCGTTACACGAATGATGAAACGGTAAGGGGGGTTCGATTCCCGCAAACGCTTCGATCGTGTGCGATTTCAGTTACGATAACTTATATTGTGTATTAGCGTGACCATAAGCATATGTGCTGTTTCAATTATGCTCGTGGGAATTTTATGTGAAGGAATGTCCGCATGTTTATGATGTATACGTGACCTGTATATGGTTCACATCTATTAGTAGGTGGAGGGGGTAAAATGTACGTGATAGAGCTACGCTGCGGCACGAATGGACCACCCTCGCACGGACTACCTGAGTGAAGCAGGAGTTAAATGCTGTTGTCTTTTGTATAGTGAGTGTGGACAACCGGAAACTCACTTTGCTGAAAACGGGGCATTCCATCGAAGTCCTCAGGGATAACAATGTATCTGCTCAATTCTCGAGAATTTTTTTATACAACTGAAGTGATGAACGAACTTACAGTCCACCGGATGTAAGTGGCTACTGCAGTGCACGAACACCTGCCACCAACTTTAAACTAAAAAAGGCTACAGGTGCGAAGCTAATTGTACTGGCTCTATATACCCTTCAGACCATAATACAGCAGTGTTCTCTCAGACGGGCTCATAGGCAGAAAAGGGCAATTTTTTTCTTCATAAAATAAGGGTGATAGACGAGCACTCATTCCACCTAATGGTAGTTGGATACTGTGGCCCAAAAACATCCACATCTATGAAGATTTAAAATTCACATGCATTGCCACATTTTAGAAATAAGATATAATATCTCGTTTGCAGTTAAAACTGTGTCCGGTTCTCTACACTAATAATACGAAACAGCAGAAGTTTACGCTGGTATTCTAGGAGAGCCTGGTCCTTCCCTGGTCGAGCCGACCTATTCGTGCTACAACCTGAATAATCTTTATATATAAAAATTACGTGTCACGTTTGTAAGCGATAAACTCCCAAACTACTGAACTGATTTCAGTATAATTTTGCACACTGTGTGAAGTTTGGTCCAACTTGAGAAATAGGATAGTTTTTTTGCCAATAAGTGACCTTCGATGTATATTATTACGAATCTAATAATTTTTTATATGATAGAGGGTCATCGGATACGGTAGAACAACGTCTGCCTGGCCAGTTAGTACTATATATAACTATAAATAACCTGAATAGGAGTTGGCTCTACCACGTTATAAAAAAAAATCTGAATTTAGAAGGGTTAAATTTATTGTTGCACTTCCATAACTATAATAATATTATTGATTAATTTAGGTGAAGATAAAACCTTCGTCCAATCGCTAGCAACATTTAACGCCTTGCAATAAAGGTTTTACCTTATACGTTCGCAATTTTTACAGCGGCAATGGCCGCAATCCACTTAATCTTAAATACAGTTTTTAACGAGTTACGTAGAGCCGAGCCGAAATAAAAATTGACTGCGCAATAAACTGCTTTAAAGGTCCTTTAATCATTTACCTTTTTAAGTATAGTGAAATGTGTTAAGAGCTGTAACTTACAACGAAAGTATTTCATTACTTGGTTACACATGGTCGCAACGATCTCGATGGTGACAAACGACTTTCGAAAGAGGCTTAGGACTCAATGAAGAGCGTGCTACGGGGCGTGTGGCGTAGAGGCGCCTTCAAACTCTAATGTATATGAGTTTGAATAGCCATAACTCGCAATGCTGGTTGATTGTACTACTCGAAAGGGACGATAAGGAACACGAATGAGTCGGCTCCACCAGGAAATGATCACGCTCTCACAAAATACCAGTGAATTAGCAGCTTGATGTTGCAGTTTTCGTACTTCTCTAATAGAATAAGGGTAACAAAGGAGCATACAGTCCACCTAATAAATGGATACTGTAGCCCATAAATTTTATACGTGGTAGAGCCATGCTGCAATTATATTAGTAGTATTGTTGTAGCACGAATGGGTCGGCTCGATTGGGGAAGGACCACGCTCTCACAGAATATCGGCGTAAAATAGCAGCTTAATGCTGCAGTGTTTCGTATGGTGAGTGTAGAGAACTGGAGACCCATTTTACTGAAAACGAGGCATTCTAACACACATGTTTGTGTGTGCGAGTAGCTATGCAGGTATAAAAAGAGCAATATCACTGGGATAACATCTATTGTGATCGCTGCTATGACTATAGTTCACTGCTAAGGCCTATGTCTTGAATGAATTCTCATTCACATTACTAAGAGTTTCTCATCAGGGAAGTCTTTCGCGCTGCCTCACTGTGTGTTTACGGACTTAGAAAATTGTAAGCTTTTTAGAAGGTTGTAGCACTAATGGGTCGGCTCAACTGGGGAAGGACCACGCTCTCACAGAATACCAGCGTAAAATAGCAGGTTAATATTGCTGTGTTTCGTATGGTGAGTGTGGAGAACCGGAGAACCTCCTTACTGGAAAGGAGGCATTCCTTCTTAATCCTCAGGGGTGACAACGCATCTGCATTTTGATTCGTAATCAAGGATAGATGTAGATGTCTATGGGCCACAGCAATCACTTACCATCAGGTGGACTCTGTGCTCGTTTGTCACCCTATCCTATTAAAAAAAATCATCTTTCACCCCTAAGGACTAAGATGGAATGCCTTGTATGCAGTAGAATGGGTTTCCGATTCTTTACAATCACCTTATGAAATTCGGCAACATTAAGCTGTTGAGCGTAAGTGATCCGATGACCCTTTTCTACTGGAAACGATGTATTTTATTTTAGTTCTCCGGGGTAACAACGCGTCTGCATTTTGATTATTAATCGAGGATATATATAGTTGTCTGTCATGTGTTCTCGTTAGTCATAAAAATAACGTGAAAGAAATCTCCCAACTCTGCTTAATACTTTATGAGCTGTTAGGACTCCTTATCTAGGAGGTAACACCCTCTTTCGTTTTTCTGCCTCCAAACAACTAGTACTTTGTTCCGGTCTGAAGGGTATAGAGCTCCTGTACAATTATAGACTGTGAGAAATTCCATGTTCTGAGTTGACATAGCATTTGTAGCCAGCCGTCTTTGCTTGAAGTCGGTTGCTCGTGTCCATGGGCTGCAGTAACCACTCACAATGAGGTGGACTTTAAGTTCATTTATCACTTAAATTTATAACGAATTCGAATGTGACTGGCAGACGACGGCTTCTAACGTAATGAGGGTATCCGTAACCTTTTTGTCACCAGGGCGTCTACACTTTGGAATGAGGTGAAATATGGAGAAGTTAAATTGTTAGGAATATAGTTTCTATACGAAATATCAGCTATATTTTAAATTCATTAGATTAACGTGGATAAACCAAACTAAGTATTTTATTAAAAGTAAAAGTTATAAACAAAATCAAAAATGGACAAGGACTTAAAGAGCACCACAGGATTGTTTTGTGTTTGAATATAGATTGTAGCTTTAATAGAGACCGAAAAACTTTAGGTTAGGTTTGGTTAGATTAGTTAAAAACCGAAAAACTTAATTAAAACGCAACTTTTCGATTATGTTGACACTATAACTAATAACTTTACCTTAGTCATAACTAGCGACATCTGGTAGGCGGTAAGTTAGGAGATAGTGTCGGTACACCCGGTGGGGCAATTATTTTATTGTTTTGCCTTTATTTTATTATTTTTACTGTGTTGTTAAATTACTAGTTTAGTTAAATTAGAATAATATATTTTTCGTATAGTTAGTGCAATAAAATAGGTACGAATATAAATAATAAACACAAGTTAGGTAGCAAAGACAATTTAAATGTAAAATATGAGTACGTAGGTGTGATACTAAACTGGTGCCAAGACTATTTGAAAGATAGAACTAATAGAGTAAAAATAGAGGAATGCCTAAGTAAGCCCGTATCGGTCTCGACAGGTACGGCTCAGGGTTCGGTGATCGGTCCACTTCACTTTCTGGCTTACGTTAACGACATGACTAAGGTTCTTAAATACTGTACCTCCTATCAATTTGCGGATGACACGTGTATCATATCCGCTGCAAAAGATCACAAGTAGCATTAAATAATTTGCAATACGACTTCAACAACTTAAATAAATGGTGTCACGACTCGGGCCTAGTGTTAAATACAGCCAAAACTAAGATGCTACACATAAGGTCTCCTTATATAAGAGAAAAGTACTTCGGACAATGTTATAGCTCATGATCACAGTTGCCTTCATAATTTGAGTTACCTTCCCTGTAGGTGTCCACCAATTAAAACAGTAGATTCGCACGTGTACCTTGGATTAGTAATTGAAAGTACATTTAACTGGGGACACCAAGTTGAGCGAGTATGTGACAAATTACGAGCGTTCCTCGCAAAGTTAAGAATTATCAAAAAACAAATGACTGTTAAGACTTGATTAGCATTATATAATGCGTTTGCTAATTCTGTAGTTAGCTATGACCTCTCAAGTTATGGGCGAACTTTCAAGTTATATCGAGATAGAATATGTAATCTTCAAATAAGAATATTAGAACAAGTGGTCTCACCTAACATAAAACAACAATTTTCGTTAAATGAAAAACAATTATTTAAATGTTGTAACGTAGTACCCGTGCATGGCCAATTCATACTCCAACTTCTTATAGCCCCTCTACACGATGGGCCATCGCGATGGCCCACTATGATGGGCGTGTGGAGGGCGTAGTTGTGTCGGATGGCTTATGGTGCGTGTGATGGTCTTGGGGATGGCGACGGTGTCGGTTTTTCCGCCGCACATCAGAGGTAGTGGGCCAGCGATGGCGGTATGCATCTACACCTGGCCCATTCCACAGATTTGAGCGCTCGACGGGGAAATGTGGACGTTCATGGTTTGTTTATTAATTAGCGAATTAAAAATGTCGAATATATGGGCCTAATAATGAAGTTACAAAATTGTAATCATAGAGCTACTAGCGAGAGCGTTGGCCCGTCGTGTAGAGGAGCTTTTAAGGAAGAATTTTTTAATAATTCTATTGAAATAAAAGTGGAATGTAAGGGTACTAGTACGATCACTCGCGGTAAGTTGGTCGCGACAGTAGCGCGGAACGCTTACGGCAGACGCACTGCATACTTGACTGCAAGAATCATAAATAAATTGGATCCCGAGTTTAGGAACTCTATTCATGAAAAAATATAAAAAACAAACTAAAGATGTTCCTAGTGAGTTCTTTGGATAGTAAGGATCGAATAGTTTTATGAATACGTACTTTGTTTTTTTTTTCTTCTTTTCTTTTTTTTATAAGCGTAGCGAACTCAAGCACAGCAGCTAAACCTCAGTGGTTTGCGCTGTGTTTAATGTGTATTAATAATTGTAGATTTTTTATTGGTAATAAATTTAAAAAAAGGTAAACATTTTCTGTCTTTCCATCCGATCACATTGTGGGTGTCTTCAAGGCAGGAGTGAATAGGATTTTGTTAAGTCAGTGCGCTTCACCATCTTAGCGTACATCACCACTTGCCATCAGGTGGGATGGTAGCTAAGCGCTGGCTTAGTATAGTACGAAAAAATATAAACGAAAGTAAAGTAAACACTGTTCTTCGTCACTCGAAGTGTCGGAGTCATTGCCACCTGTGTTTGTAATAAGATTCAACGTCATCACGTTCTGAATCCATACTAAAACTGTATTTTTGTTATTGGTTCACACAAAATTTAATCTTGACGCACTTCATTGTCCTCCCAAGGATGGAAAAACATTTTCTGTATACGTAGCAGAGTCAACAAAATTTCAATATGATGTTTCGTTTTAAAATACCAAAATCAAATCCATATTTTCCAAAATATTAAAATTCCTAAATATTTACCCGAGTGCCTCAAAAGGAGAGTAATGTTATTCGAGTGTATGTATTTCTATTTTTTTGGCAAGCTCTGTAGCCAAAAATGGCTTGATGGATTTTAATATATAGGATGTCGTTAGAATCTTTTAATTGTAGAAGTAACATAGGATATAAAACTATTCTCTTTTCAGTAAACTTTTTTGTTACTGTTTTATCCTATGGACTTAAATCGTCCGCTTCTCTTTTATACGAGGTAGAGCCACGTTGCAGCTATGCAATATTATGGTTATAGCACGAATGGGTCGGCTCTACCGGTAGGTAAGACCACGCTCTCACAGAATACCGGCGTAAAATGGCAGCTTAATGCTTTTGTGTTTCGTGTGTTGAGTGTGGGGAACCGGAGACCATTTTTACTAGAAGTGAGGCGTTCCATCGTGACAACGTATCTGCGTTTTTATTGTAGGATATGAGGATAAATGTAGATGAATATGGGCCACAGCATCGACTTATCGTTAGGTGGACTGGGTGCTCGTTTATCACCCTCATTCTAGATTTTAAAAAAGTTTACTGTTTAAGTCTTTTTGTCTAAGTTTTCACCGAGAATGTGACGTTACGTATAGGAAATAACTCATAGTATGTTTTTGTTTGGTTACAACACGAGGTCGTGTGCGCTAACATTCCCAGGCATTGTGCTCAGTACGCTGCATCCGCATTCGCGATGCTTCCACCGCCATCAAACCTCTTTCCTTTGTCATCACGCCTCACATACGCATTGTTTGTTTTATAGTCTTAATTTTCCTTCCTTCCCATAATTACGCGAGTATGGTATTTTTTACTGTTACGTATTCGGTTATGTTGATCGTGCTGGCAGAGTTCGATCAGTTTGCTAACTACTTCATGTTTTGCTCGTTGATATTTTATCAAAAATATTTCATAAATCGCTTGCTCTAGTTATTAAAGTATATTTCAATTAGTGATGTGTTAACCGTGTAGTACCATTACTGTAACTACCTATCAGAAGTCGACTGCTGAACATAAGCTTCCCCTATGAATTGCCTCATTGGGAGGAAATTTCCCATAGTTGCCACGCTCGGCAGGCGGATTTGCAACCGCAGTGTTTTTAATTTTACTTATTACGAGGGAGACGCGGCTGTCCACCTTCTGATGTGTTTCCCTCTGTCGCCTCTTACGACACTTAGAATAATCACTTTCCCATACAGTTCTGCTGTATGGGTTTTTTTTTATAGGCTGGGGTGACAAACGAGCACACAGTCCACCTGATGGTAAGTGGTTGCTGTGACCCATAGTCATCTACATCTATCCTCAGTTACGAATTAAAATGCAGGTGCGTTGTCACCCGTGAGGACTAAGATGGAATGCCTCGTTTCCAGTAAAAAGGGTATCCGGTTCTTTACACTCACCCTACGGAATACAGCAGCATTAAGCTACTATTTCACGATGGTATTCTGTCGAAGCGCGGTCCCTCCCCGGTCGAGCCGACCCATTCGTGCTACAACTATCTATACTTCTAATATGACTGCAGCATGGCTCTACCACGTATAAAATTTTAGCGACTTTCAATAAAAATACTCTCTTCTTAAAGACCAACAGGAATTTGTTCATGCGATCCATCTAATGTTGCAGCTGCTAATGGTAATTAACCACTTACTATGAAGTTAGCTGCATTTTCCCTCTTTTTAAAAAAATTGAATACCGAGATGTTGATGAATGCAAATAGTTTAGAAGCGTACTTGGTAGTAATCGATAGAGGATGCCTAAATTCAGCAATGCACTTGTAATTGGCTGTAGTGATACAAATTTTTCGACTACATGAACATTATTTTAATTTGTATTTAAAGTACTTACGACTTAGACTTTTTACTAAAGTACTTAGACTTTTACTTGCACGAGGTCCGACGCCAAGTGGCAAGTACACGTATTTATTGTTAGAATCAAATTCGTCGGAAGAAACCTCTCCGGCCGGAACTGCTCAGGATTGGCGAAGTATTGCGGATCATTTTGCATCGCTTGTATAGGAATTAAGATTTGAACCCCGGAGTCGATTGTCACGTCAATCTCAGGAATAGTATATTTGCTAATGCATTGACGAATTAAGAAACCTAAGGAGGGAACATCCTCATGCCCTCTTTGAACGCACACTTCAGATACGTCATTTCCTTAATTGCGTCGTAACTCAGTTTGTTGCCATGCTTAACCAAGACCTGATCGATCGTCCCTTTTTTTGTACGTCAGGATTATAAACCAGCTGGAGTAAAGTGTAGCTCGCGGCAGAAGATGAAGTCTCGAAGCCGGCAGCGAAGAAAACAAAGACTTGCGCTGCCATTAGCAACTCGTCCATCTCCAGTTTTACAATTTCGGGCGTTCCGTCAGCTTTGAAGTGTTCTATAGACTCTCCTACGATGGTACCTTTGGCTTTGCATTCTAACAGCAGGTCTATAAGGTCGTTTCGCCCTGGCGGTTTAAAGTTTCTTTGCTTCACGATTTCCTTTACAAGAACGACAATGTCGGCCTCCACTTCCCCTTGCGTTTTTGCATATTTAAATATTTCAGGGAACATAAAGTTAAGCATACCAATAATAAGCTGCATTGCGGTGGGTGCGAATATTTTTGCTCCTAACTGTCGGAATGCTGAATTCTCATCGTTAAGTGAGTCTGTCTGAAGACCGAAGCCACAGGCTTCGATAAAATCAGTTGTGTAGCAAGCCAGCAATTCACTCAAGTTTCGATTCGATGTGATTTTCGTTATCGTAATAATAGGATTCTAATAGATTGTTGCACCCAGCTATTTTTAGTCCTTTAATTTTTTTATTTCAACAGCGTCGCAAGTCATCTTTTATTAAAATCGATATTCTTTTCTAGAACTTGTTGTTTATCAAATCTGATCGGAACATTTCAAAAACTGCAAACGTTCCAAAGCCGTCTGTGTATACGGGTGATAATTTTACTTTGTATTTAATTTTCGTTTATAATTTTTAGTTTAACTTTATTTTTAATTTTCGTTTTTATTTTTAATACAGCCAGACATTGTAATTTTTAATAATAAACCAACAACTATCGGAAGTACATCCTAAAGGATGGCATGGTCGACGTCTGTCGAGCTTGTCGCCAACGCGGTGAGTCACTTAGGAATGTCATCTCCGGTTATACGGCGCTTTCTAACTCCGAATACTTGCACAAGCACAACCTAGTAGTCAGAATTCTACACCAGGATTTCACTCTGAAATACGGTCTCGTAGATCAGACACCGCCTTATCATAAGTACTTGCCGGGAGCCGTGCTTGAAAATGACCGTGCGAGGCTCTACTGGGACCGGGCCATCATCACAGACAGGACTATTCTTGCTAATAAGCCTGATATTAGACTGATGAACCGGGCACAGTCAAGGATATTTTTGGTCGACACTACCATTCCATACGACGAGAACCCAGTGAAAGCCGACTCAGATAAGAAAACAGAATGTCTGGACCTGGCTCATGAGGTGACCGACATGTGAAGTGGTCTGCCGACCGAAATTATTCCTGTAGTCGTCTCTGTGAATGGGATAATCCCGTACAGCCTCTCGGGTCGTCTGAGGCGACTGGGACTCCGTGACGGACCGCTCCAGGCTTGAATGCCGAAGACTGTGCTTCTCGATATCGCCCGCATGGTCCGCCGGTTTCTTTCAATAACCCTCGGCCGTTTGGTCTCCCTGCCGAGGGCTTCCATCTATTTATGTATTTTTTGTATTAAATTTATTTCATTAATATTTATGTATAATCATTCATATCATTTCATTTTCATTTGCAGATATTTATAAAAACCAACCAGATGAGAAAACTATATATATACCCCAAATGATAATCATCGTTATTAAGGAAATGTGTATACATGACCAGTAAATTCAATGAATTTAAAATCAATCTCCACAATTTTAGAAATAAATAATTAAATATCAATAATTTTAAAATAATAAATCCAATAGTCAATTTGAATGGGCAGTAATGTTATTATATAAAATAATATAATTAATATAAAAAAATCATAATTAATAAATAACAGATTTACACAGTTTTATTGGTCAGGAGACGAGATCAATTGAAACATTCTGTGGCAGCAATGCCGGATGATATGACAGTCTAACCTTTTCGCGATCATCGCCAGTACAGTGTTGGACCTGGCCCGCATTCTGCACATCAGGACGCGGTCCGCATGCGCATGGTGGCATGAAAGCAATCGGTGCGCGCATCAGCGAACATACCATAGGTGCTACAAAATCCAGACAGCCCCATCACCACCCAAAACGCAATATTGTATTGAAAGCGGAGAACGTTGTAATAGTACCATTTTTTAATTATGGCCCGTCAAAAGTTCTTTGCTGAAGGTATAGGGCTCCTTTGCAGTTTCCCCCCCCCCCCCTCCTTGTAGGGCTTGGCAGGCGAGTCGGCAACCTTTTTTTATTGTTTCGAGTTTTTACGAGAAAGATCCTGCTAGCCATCTCTTGTTTCATTTCCTTCTTACGTCATCACTATACGGCAAATACAATACAATATATCAGTACTATATACAATATACGCATATTGTATTATTGTATATTGATATGGTGCTGGTAATAGAAGGGGTGGTTCTTTTTTAAGTAAAGACATTCAGGAAGTAAACGCAGATTCTTGGCTATATATCGTAGAGAGTAAAAATCTATGATAATTTGAGTTTTTAATGTATCTGATATATACCTGGTAGTTGCTTGATAGGAGCTCATTAATGGCGAAAAAAGATTTTTATTTTTCTTAATTAATTTATTGTTCTTAATTACTACATAAATTATTAACTTAAACGTCACGGGAAACACAATCAATAATTTCAACGACCCAACGGGTCCCCATTAGGTACGTAATTTACCTTTATTCAGAGTTGCGTTGACTACGCGTTTGTGTCCGCAACACGCGACAATGACGATTTTGAACATGTTAATGTTTTAATTATCGCTACCCTATTAAATTAAATTTTAATTATCAGCGATACATTGGCATTATATTAGGCTCTTTGGATAAAACCGACCTATTTACTGTTTTGAATCGGCAACATAACATTTGAACATATAAAGCCTTAGTAGCTTAGGGGCGAAACGTTGTTCGTGAAATTCGCAGTATGCAAGTAGCCCCAGTTCGTTCATAGTGAAAACCAATTAAATTGTTAAATGGAATTTTAAGTGCTGATTTTTTTATCGAATATGGGTGACAAACAAGTACGCAGTCCAACTGATAGTAAGTGGAGTGGATGCTGTGACCCATAGACATCTACACTTATCTTCGATTAAAAATACAGAAGCGTTTTCATTCCTGAGGATTAAGATAGTATGCCTTACTGCCACTTAAAGGTCTCCGTCCCTCTACACTCACCATATGAAACACAGCACGATTGAACTGGTATTTTTCGCTGGTATTTTGCGAGAGTTTCCTGGTCCTTTCTCGATCGAGGTAAACCACTCGTGCTGCGGCTATAGTATTATATTTTATTATTATATGATTTACGTGCTCCTTGATGAAGAAAATATCAAGGAATGTTCTTAAAAAGAAGAGTTATATAGAATAAACTTTTTTTCCTAGTTTTATTTCTTATTAATTACTCTTTTCTCCGCGTAAGCAGTAATTGCGCGCAGGCTTCTTTCTGTAATCACGTGAAGCGGCAAAAGGGACGAGCATCACAGGAAAGGACAGGCATTTAGGCAGGATTTATAACTAAGTACGTCCGTGTTGCGGACAAAAGTGGGGCGGAGTTGTTTATTGTAGTAAAATTTAATTTACTATAATAAACAACTATTTTAATTTACTAACTACAAATAAATAGAGAGGAAAAATAAACAAACGTAGGAATATAAAATTCCAGGCTTCATATTGCCCGGTAGCAGATACAGAATCTACAACGCTCAAAAATATACTGAAAAACTGACAAACGATGGGAAAAAAAGGTTCTCGAACAGCAGGCTAGTACTGGTAGGCGAAGTGTAGGGCGACACCCCACTAGATGGAGTGACGACCTGGTACGACATTCAGGTAGTCGATGGATGCAGGTAACTCAGGCCCATGCCTTGTCACATTACCTGGGGGAAGCCTATGTTAAGCAGTGAACTCGTGACCAGTTGTAATGATGATGACGATGATGACGAAGATATCAAATAATCAAATCAAACAATTTTATGAGCCTTAAATATAAAAGTATACATGTGTTATAATACTTTAAAGTAAAAGTAAACATAATTTGCAATAATCATAAATATACGTCTTTTTTTATTTTTATTGGATCTAATGAAAAAATGTCAGTTAGTGAGTTTCAGTTCAGTTCGCAGACTGCGAACTTGAGCGCTCCCACGGGCGACCGACTATGCCCAGGACTAATTCGACAGTGGGATTGGTTATTAGGGGCTTAATTCCCTGTTAGTCCTGTCAAAATAGACAAAAATAAGTCATAACTTAGCCAAAATTCGCTGAGTGCTGAAAATTGGCAGAGACGTTAAATACATCATTATAAATAAAACGTCAAATAGCCCCTTCAATCCTACTTCTGCAAAAAATATTATTCAAGGTCAAACGTACAAATTTAAGTTTTTTCCGTTTTTCTCGAAAACGGTAAGTTTTATCGTGAAAATAGGTCAGACAAAAAGAGAAAAAGTGACTGGACCATTTTTGTAGAGAATTGTATGATCTATTTTTTTTGTCTGACCTATTTTCACGATAAAACTTACCGTTTTCGAGAAAAATGGAACAAAAATTTAATTTTGTACGTTTGACCTTCAATAATAATTTTTGGGGAAGTAGCATCAAAGGGGATTTTTGACATTATATTTATTATCATGTATTTAACGTCCCTGCCAATATTCAGATCTATGCGAATTTTGGGTAAGTCAAATGTCTATTTTGACTGGACTATGTGGAGTCAATGCGCATCCGTAGATTCGCGGTTAGATATATTAAAGACTTGGGTCGGCAAATTTATATCTCGTAATAAAAATTGTAAATTACATAAATAAATAAGGGTATATTGCTAACACATTGATAAAAATGTCCACAGCAGTTCTATTAATATTCCACTGATTTCTTAAAGAAATATACGTTACGACTGTAATCTTCGAGAAATCAAAAGTGAAGTGAGGCACTTGGACCGCATTTAGCCAAAAATATGGGAATAGATGGAAAACTCTGAAAGTGGTGGTAGGTGGCCATCATCCCTTTGGTTGTTATAAGTCTCACATAAACGTAAGACCTATAACTTCTAGACCAGGATAACCACTTGTACGTCCAAGCGACGCGGCAACAATATCCTTGAACGTCCCGGCCCCGGTCGTTGATGTTTTTATACGGTCGGATCGCGACCAGTTCGACTAAAATGGTTACCATAGAGAAAGTTTTTTACCTATATCAGAATAAAAATCACCCACAAAAAGCTAATGAAATGCAGAATTTAATTATGATAATAATAATTCACTCAATTGACGTACAACAGGTAAAAAACGATAAATTTTAGAAATTTAGATGAAAACCCACATTTTTTTATTTTCTTCGTTGATATCGCAGTATCATTTTATTTATATATACCTATTGTACAATTGTTAAAATGCATGATCTACCATATCCACCAATGCCAATAACGTTATATGAATGTTAAGTATTTCTAGACAAGAATACCTAAAATATCGACATACTCCGTTCTAGAGTATGATCTCCAGGGCGGCTATAAAATATGGCAAGATGGCCGCCCGCTTTAAGGTCCGTTTACACGATTATTAGCATGGGTATAAATAAAATATAATTAAAAAAATATGTTTACAAAATCTTTATTTTTCTTAAATATAAGTATTAAAATATATACTACGCGTTCATTTCGAGTTTGCCGTCGTAGACCGTTACGACGTCACAGCCGACGGTACCGTAGACGA
>DWHP01000632.1:0-18813 GCA_018247895.1 Parnassius honrathi
ACACACCTTCTTTCACATACACACCCACACTACCTTCACATCACGCTGACGTCTCCTGGTGGCCGACCCTACTCCTGGACCAGGTAAGTTGTGTTTGCATGTGCATCCATTATATAATAAATTTCCATAAGCCATTGGGTTCTCCCCTTGGTTGCCCGTCGTATTGGGTTACGATGGGTCCTAATCCAGTCGACTTTCGTCTGGGCAATTCAGGGCCGTAACAATTATGTAGAAAATAAATTAGAAAAATAAGAAATATAATGAAAAGAGGCAGCTAAATAAGACCCGGTATAAGAAAAGAGGATAATAGAAATTACTTTTACTCACTCCGGATAAGAAAATATTGGTTGAGAAGATCTAAATTAAAGTATAAACTTTTTTACTTTTTAAGGGTTTAGGATTAATTAAAGAAAGAAAACTGTAGTAGTATTATGTATGTATATGTAATAACACTATTGTGCGATTAAAAAGGAGTTTTCTTCCTTGCTTTACTTTCTTACATAATTGACTACCTCCAGAGATTTTTCCGGACCGATACGACTTAGGGACCTTAAAGAAAAATGCCTACTCCTTTTTAAAATGCTGTGTTGCAGTTATTCATGGATGGCAGCCTCCTCTCCTATAAAAACAACACTAAGGTTTAAATATGTTTCGATGGTATTTAGTATTTCAGGAAAGAACATACTGGTTGCGCGAGACGCCTTTATTTGAGATATAACTATCAAGTTTATAAGGGAGTTACAGAAATTCTTTAAAACAATTGAGGTGTTAGTACGAATGGTATGTATTTTAAATTTTATATATGCTGGATGATGTCAGTGATGTATAAATAAAGTATTAGAAACTATGCAAATCATTTTGCTGGTTATTGGAATAAAATAATTTGTGCTTTTTGTTTGTTAGCTAATTTTTTGGGGTCAGACTATGATCATGTTAGTAAACCGGTTTCCGTAGATCCTAAGCAAGTTTTTTTTTACCGCACCTATGATAGAATGGAATTATTTTAATTTAATATACTTTACAAAAATACATATTGAGACTTAAACCGACTAGCTTTACCATTGGTACGGAAAAACAACGTCTGTCCTGGGAACACCAGCAGGAACCATTAGGACCGTAGGATTTTTTTAACATCTGTTTTAAAAAAAATAACAGAATACGGCTGAGAAGCGAGCATACGGTCCACTTGATGCTGAGTGAATGTTGTGGTCCATAGATATCTACGTCTATCCTCGATTAAGTATCAACGTTTCCATTTCTGTGAAATCACCATACAAAATACAGCAGCATTAAGCTGTTATTTTATGTGTGCTCTGTAGGAGCGTGATTCTTCCCCTCCCGAGGCGACTCATACTTGCTACAACTAGCTGCAGCGTGGACCTGCCACGTATAATATGTACTATTTTATAAAACTAAGTATTAAAAAATTTAGAAACAGCATGGTAGTGATTACCTTATTTCCAAGGGTTGTTATTAATACTATGTATGTGGGTATACTTAGCAGTATACCCACATACATATATAGTACGATACATCGAACATCGCGACGAAACTCGAGATAACATTCATACCGTCTGGATGAGTGGCGGTCCACCAGTGTGCAGTTTAAAAGAAGTTTTCTTCCTCGCACACCTCTTTATGGAATCAAGTACCACCAGAGATTTTTCCGGACTGATAGGAATTAGGGACTTTCAAAAAAAGAGCTCACTCCTTTTTAAAAGGCTGGTTTATGGGCGGCGATATTCACTTACCATCAGGTGAGTGGTATGCTCGTTTGCCCCCCCTCCTATAAAAAAAATATGATAACCCTTATAAAGCAATTTCTGCTTAATAAAATTTTATAGCATTTTCATAGATATTGCATATATTAAGGAACTTTACTGTAAAGGCATATACACTGCCCCATGAAAGAATTACTGAATCTTTTGGGTCGAATAACCAGTATAACTAACTAGAGCTCGTATCTAGTATTTTCAGAATCTACATCACTATTTTTTATAAAAATATTTTGGGTATTGTGTACATACATTAAATTTTCGTAAATAAGTTAAATTAATCTTTTGACTTACTCTAGGTGTGCTTAGACGTTAATATCTTAAAAAAATTAATCACAAATAAAATCATAGACCAAACATGTAATAAATTATTATAATACGGAGGCACATCAACGTTTTGACATTGATTAATGTACTAAAAGATTGTCTACTTTGTTACTTTGGTTTATTCAGAGATGGCTTTCGAATGATTTACGAGAAGATACGACTTATTTTATTTCCGTAATAAAGTACTTAAAAAATCTTATATTCCGATTGTCCATATAAGAGATGGACGTGACCCGTACGTGATAGAACATAGGAAACTTGTTATTCTAATATATAAAAATAAATGTGTCTGTTCGTATTTTATCCAATGCTATACCGTTCATCAGATTGCGGTAAAACTTTGTCAACTTATTGGTTGGAATTGCGCAAAGGTTATAGGCATAGTCAGACCCGGTAAGTGTTGTAAAATCCAAATGTCACCCGTGCAAAACTGGGGCAGACTGCCAGTGTGAATTAAAACTATAAGAATAACTTGTAGCTTCTAAATATTTTATAATTCAGTTAAGTTATTAATAACAAGAAGATGTTGAACCGATATTGATGAGATCAAAATTTCATATAAATCTAGTTCGGCGTCTATACCACTATTCGTTGTTTAAAAATCATCATCAGAACAGTCCTTTCTTCTCCCATTTCTGAACAAACACTTCGCCTAAGAAATTCCACAAAATGTAGTCCTGAGCTTTTCCAGACATCTATTAGGTTTTTGACTTCATTCGCAAAATATTCGAGGCAAAATTAACCAACATACCTCATAAAATCTTCTCATTCAACTCTAGGACTCTTTTTTTATAGAAGAGGGGGCAAACAAGCATACGGTTCACCCATGAACATTCGCTACACCAGGGGAATTGCAGGTGCGTTGCCGGCCCTTTAGAAAGGAGTAAGCTCTTTTCTTGAAGGTCCCCAAGTCGTATGGGTCCGGAAAAATCGCCGATGGTAAACTATTCCACAGAGAGCTCGTAAAACTTCTTGTGAAACGTACAGTGGTAGACCGCCAAACATCCAAATGGTGTGGATGGCATCGGGTCTGAGGCTATAAAGAATATTAAATGTTTTCTTGTTAGTTTATTTCTTCTTTATTTCTTTTACTGCATTCGAAATGTAATCACTGTCCCAAAGTTGATAGGCTAGGCTAAGAATGCTTTTAGCGTTAAATTCTGATTTTGATCCTACTCAGTACATGTTTTTGAAGTGAAAACTTCTTTAGCGGCATTGTACGCTTTTTCTGTAATGGGTAAAAAATGTTAAACTCACCTCAGATCACGTGTCCTTATCGAAAATTCGTAAGACGGATGGAGAGAAACAGCGGACGCAGCGTAGGAGAGGAAGTATCCCTCTCCTACGCTGCGACAACATGATCTGACAGTTCACCTGACGGTAAGTGACAACTGCAGTCACACATGCAATGAACTTCACACTAAGAAGGCTACTCTGTGTTGTCACCTCTGACGACTAAGATTGAATTCTTTTCAGTTTGTTATATACTTGTTACTGGAAATCTATACCCTTCGGACCGGAACAGAGTTCAATATAATATTATACAAGCGATTCAGCCCGGCTTCGTCAGGATTAGGTCTATTAGATAGATTAAAGATATTTTAAGACCATGCATTGTCTCAATTTTTAGTTTCTTTAATCTTCAATTTTTTCGAGTTAAAAAGGAATTTGATAGAGAGAACTCCAAGTAAAGATGCTTTGTCGTTACTGAAGATTTGGATACAATGTCTCTTTACGAGTGACATTAAAAAACTTTACCTTGGTATTCTGTGAGTGGTTTTTCCTGGTTAAGCCACCCATTCGTTCTGCAACGTTAAATATAAAGAGTTCCAGATTTTGAACAACATACCATAAAGAGTTAAGCTTATATGAGGTAAAGTCATGTTGCAGTTATATATTTGTAGCCGGATGAGTCAGGAGCATGCTCTCACAGAGCACTAGCTTAAAGAAGTTTCGTATGGTACGTGTAGATAACCGGAGGCCCTCTTTCATGTAAACTGGGCATTCAAGGACAACGCGTCGATGATGGATGTGGGTGTCTATGGACCGGAGCATCCACATACAATAAGGTCTACGGTGTGCTCAAATAAGGCATAATCTAATCATCTAACCGCCTACTATACCTGATGCATATAGGAAGGATACAAATCTACTTCTTGACCGGTTAAGAGCTACAAAAGGTATGTTTGAATTCGTAATCATTATAATTACATCCTACCAAAAGTCCGCTGCTGAACATATTATGACACCACGGCAGATTGTCTCATAGTAGAGGCATTGGCCATAGTTTCCTCGCTTGGCAGGCGAGTTGGCAACTGCAATCTGCAACTGTTTATATTATAAAAATGCTGATATCTAGCAACTGTTCCATTTCCCTCTGACCACGACACCCACAAAATGATATTTAGTAAAGTGGATTCAATGACGTCACTACAACGTGGCTAATTGGATTCATCAGAGAATCGCAGAATACCAGCGTAAAATAGCAGCTCAATGCTGCTGTTTCGTATGATGACTGGAAAACCGGAGACTCTTTGTACTGGAAGCAAAGCATTTCGTCAGTTGGGGTGACCACGCATCTGTATTTTGATACTTAATCGAGGGTAAAAGTAGAGGTCACAGTCGGTCACACACACACCTCGATCGCGTGCTTCCATTGTACTTGTCACTCTTATTCTATGAAAAAATATAATATAGTACGTATAACACAGTTACGTATGATGCACATGGGATTATTACGGATATACTTTAGGTCCGAACAATAAGAACTCGTTTTAATCAGTTGATTCCAATTTTTAAACGTTAATTAACTCGCTATCGACAGATAACTAAAATATTTCGTTTGGTGTTTTGTAAGCATTTACAAGTGTTTTATTACGGTTGAACAAATTGAACATGATAAAATTTTATTCCTTGACTCGACTACCAAACTTAATCTGAATGACAGGGTTGAAAATTATATTATGGCCAGGATTTGGGAAGGAATACTTCAGTGGTTTGATCATGTAGAAAGATTGAACGAGGGAAAATTGATGATAAATATGTGTTTCAAAATTAGGTAAACGGTAGAGTCGATAAGGGATGCCCTAGATGACAGTATATCGATCAAATTGGTCATATATTAAAGATGAGTGAAATTTATAGTACAGCGTTAACTAACTAGTATGTGTGCGTAGGTATATGAATTTAAAGGAGGCGACAGAGGTGTGTCAGGAATCGTGCCAAATGAAAGTCCGTTGTCTCTGCCTACGTTTCTTTGTGACAGACATGATAAGTGTTTACGTTTTTACGAATACCCCAGAAGAAGAAAAGTCTCTGTGTTGCATGTACTTTGCCGTGTAGTTGTGGCGTAATAGAATCTATCACTTTATATTTATTAAGTCTTTATTGTTAACACCTTTACAAATATAGCAACAAGGGTTGAACTTAGCGATAAGACTACCAAATGTGGCACTTTAAATAAACTGTCCCATAAAAGAATCACTAATTATATGGAGTCTAGTAACTTGTATTATAAGCTTATGTTTGTTCCTAGTGTTTAAAGTATCAACATATTTATTCTTATTACAGCTATTTATGTTTTTATGTACATACATTAATTTTCATAAATTTATTGCTATGCCAAAGTTAACATTTTTATTTCTTTAAATTTTTCTCGTAGGGAGTCTTTACAATTTAAATAAGAAATCGCTCTTATGGGATCTCTGTTGTAAAACAAACATGGTTTCGATGTCAGTCAAATTACACCATAGCAAACTTCTATAAGTCATTACGCTATAAAAGCACCTAAAATAAACTAATCTAGCTGTCTCAACATTGGTGAGACATCTAAACTTTCTTACAGTATAAGCCGCAGAACTAAGTCTGCCTGCCAATTTAGATATAATATTTATGAGGAAGCCACATTGAAACTTCGCGTCAATAGTTATACCAAGAAAAATAGTGGTTTTTATCAAGTCTTATCTCATCCCTATTTAAGAGCACATTGATATATGAATGTTTTATACTGGGTATTGTAAATTTAATACATTTTGTTTTATTGCCGTTTAAGAGCAAATTGCTGGCGTTCAACCGATTTACTATTTTCGATAGATCATTATTATTTACATTGTTAAAATTAATTGAGTATCGACTGAGTTTGAAAATTAAGGAGGTATTATCATCCGCGGTAAAACCAGAATGACCGACACAGCCCAACGGATTAGTAAGCGGAAGTGGCAATGTGCTGGCCATATAGCTCGAAGAACCGATAACCGATGGGAAAGAAAGGTTCTCGAGTGGCAGCCTCGTACCGGTAGGCGTAGTGTTGGGCGACCCCCCGTTAGATGGAGTGACGACCTAGTAAGACATGCAGGAAGTCGATGGATGCAGGTAGCTCAGGACCGTGCTTTGTGGCATTACTTAGGAGAGGCCTATGTTCAGCAGTGGACTTGTGAAGGGCTGTAATGATGATGATGATGAAAGGCAAATTATTTTCCTTCAAAAATAAATAATTTTTTTTTTAAACTTGTAAAATATTTAAAACATGATAAATAATAGTGATACAAGTCGAAAATATTATAAACGTTAAGATAGAAAACATTTATAAGCCTCAGCCTCCCGAGTGGTCGCATGAGCCCTCGACCATATTCCGTCAAATCTCTAGCGGTCTCATGAGACCGCTAGAGGTAAGCTCTATTATACTAAATTATGGAAGGTCTCAATGATTCATAAGCATTATGATACTAGAGTTATGGGTTGGAGTCCCATATATTAAAGACATATAGTAGCGAGGTCTGTGATATAAAACCATTATTATAGAAGGTCTCTTTCATGCATAAGCATTACATGGGGTAGTCGGGTGACCGACTGCTCTTAGCACTATAGCATAATGACTAGTCCTACATACGGGACTTGAAAAGGATTGTTATAGTGGCGTGTATGCTGCTTCACGAGCAATTGGTCCGGGGTAAACTTGGACTCGCTAACCAGTGTGTCCTAGACATATCATCGTAGTGCCAGTTGTAAGTGGGTTTGTTGTAGCAATACGGCTTTCCCGTGGACATCGCACACCCATACAATTTGTGGGCGGCGTCGTAGCGCATAGAGATGCGTCGTCTATCTTTCGGATTGGGATGAGTGTGTTTGGTAGCAGTTTTAAGTGTAACAGACTTACTCACCTTTATGTCTTAGTGCGTAGCGTCTTAGTAGCGTGCTACTATGATACGTTGGTGTTATTTTTTAGTTAACAACAATACAAATTTTGTTACCAAAGTCGACAGGGATCAAGTGGGTGTTGCCACTTGTGGTATTGCGTCTTGTGACGGATCTGCTCGAATGCTGCGCCTGATTCGACGCATCTTGTGGTTCTGATCGATGGAGGTACACGGGTGGTGATGTCGGCTGGGATATATGGGGGACCTTGGGATGGTGTAAGCCCGACGATAGTCGTATTGATGCTTGTTGCGCTCTGCAGTATTGAGTCTCTGCGATGGTTGTTTGGTGGGACGCTATTCTCAATGGCGCTCTCTGCGTCTTGATTTGACTCACAGCTATGCAGCTTTGCCCAAGTCGGGTCCCTCCATTACGGGGCTGCAGACTGTCTGACCTCCATGATGTTTTATATATCAACATAATAATATATCTCTGTAACTTTCACACCTTTAAATGGTTGAAGGCAACTTGTTGGTAGTTGAGACAAACATAATCGAAAATGCGTTTACTCAACGTCAGTGACACAAACCCTTTCTGATGGCAAATTATTGCTATTATCTTATAATTGTCTTTTGGCTATATTTGCCGTTATATTGGTTGGTGGAGCATATTTGTCGACCTCATGGGGTGGTAGCTGGAGGGAGGATACGAGGAGACTGAAGGCTTCGGCCGAAAGCCACTCAACACGCTGTGCGACTGGTAGCCATGCTGATCATGCAAAGCCAATGTGGTAATGCCATACACTTACATCACGTCTGTAGGAGCGGTGGAAGCGCTCACGGAGGGTTTTGGCCAGTGTGCCTATTAGCCTAAACCGTGTGACGTACATTCACTGTAGCTGGATTTGTTCGTATTCTGTATGGCGTTTACACGCATTGACATACGCGACTTCGGTCGATGTATGTGCTTACGCACTGCCAAGGAGCCAAGCTCTCTTTTGCTGGTTCACCAGTTATTTTGCTGTGGACTACGGTTCAGGAGCGCATTAAATGGTTGGCGCTCACCGTGCACGGCCTGTGAGCCTCCCCACATTTTTTATAAATGTAGGAGAGCGAACCCCCTGTATCGGGTATTTTATGTATAAATATATTGTGAGTCATTTCCAAGCGGAAAGGGATAAATAACAATAAATTATTAATGTAAACCTGATACAAGTGGAGTAGTGACGTTTTAATGTTCTTAATCTTTCTCAAGCCCTGTCTTCGTGAACGGGGTTCACTTAGCTTATAAGGCACTACCAACGGCTTTCAATTGCTCTAGTAAATATCCATTCTTCTTCAAAGACATCTAAAAGAAATAAGTTACTAAATAAACACAACCTAATTATTTCTTAAATTTACACATTGAACACATTGAATAAAACTATTATTTACGGATTTTATCGCGTTTAATTACTACACATAGTAGTAAATAACAGTTTTATTCAAAACACAACGTAAATAAGGGTCCTAACTAAAATGATCACGCCATAAATATTACAAACGGCCTATTACTCAACCTTTAGAAAGATCATTTGGAAAGATCAAAATATATTTATTTATCCTCGTCACATATATAGATATATAATTTTGTATATAAAGGAAATAATATATGATAAAAATATAATTATAAGAGGGGGGAGCGTTACAATACCCAGAAGAAACAGAGTTGATGATAGCACGCAGCTTTGTGTAATACCAGCGATAATTGGCTTGTAATTTGAGCATGCACCGTCTACTAGGCCTTTGCTAAGTCCAAACTAACGACCAACGCCTCCCCCTTGGACTCTACTGCCTCCGCCCACCTATGAGTTAGGTACCCCGGAAGATCGCCAGCTGAGCGACCTCAAAGCGAATCGTAATGGCGGTCACTAATCAGCTGGTGATCCTCAAGGTACCTCATGAAAGTAAAGTAGTATAGTAAGAAAAGTTTTGGAGAACAAGGAGGTGGATAGTGATAAGCCTGTAGTTGGTCAGATCTTCTTAAATATAATACTTATATGTTAGCACTTACATATGTATAAGTTTGCTAACTGTTCTAGACTGTGAAGAACACATTCTGGCAATTCTAATTTCTCTTTGTATTTATATTTAGCGATACACTAAAATTAGGAACATAGCCCTGATTATGATGATTGTTTTTATAGGATAGGGTAACAGACGAGCACACAGTCCACCTGATGGTAAGTGGTTGCTGAGGTCCATAGACATCTACATCTATCCTCGATTACAAATCAAAATGCAAATGCGTTGTCACCCGTAAGGACTAAGATGGAATGCCTCGTTTCCATTAATAAGGGTCTCGCGTTCTCTACACTCACCATACGAAACACAGCAGCTACTATTTTACGCTGGTATTCTGTGAGAGCGTGGTCCTTCCCCGGTCGAGCCGACACATTCGTGCTACAACTACACTACTATTATAACTGCAGCATGGCTCTACCACATATGATGAAATGAGTGATGATATAATCATTTACCCCGTAAAATCCGTGCTCATTTGGTTCTCTCAAACATTTTACTTACTATACCCGTTTAATTGTGTTATTCGTAATATATGAGATTCTAAGTACGATGTTAAAAGTTCAAATAACTAAATAAACTTATGACTTACTTCAACCTTTTACTCTTGCAACACTTATTGCAAATATTTTAAAACTTAGCTAACGTCTTGCTGTGCAAGACAGTTATGGCATTTCCTTAAAGATCTTACCTGCACGAGATTCTTTTCCCAGAACAAAAGTTCTAACCCCGAATCGTTAGTCATCGGAGGCATTTTAGCTAATCATAAGTCAGACGCAATTCGACATTCCGAAAGTTTGGTGCCGCCTTCTTCAGTCTGTATAAGTTATCGTGCGTAATGTTGAGCTTGTTAAATGATTCATTTCAAATATTAGAGTTCACCTAAAAAATTTAGTAATGATTTCTTATACCCGAATACTACACATTAAATTAAACCTATTTTATGAATTTTATCGCCTCTAATTTTAACTTTTTAGTCTCTTCCCGTGAACGTTGGTTATAAAAAGTTATCATTTGTCACACTTATATATATCGCGATCTGCACACGAGTTGTTCAAATTTTAATACGTGTAAATTTTCACTGCCAGCATAGAAGTTAGGTTAAACAAGAAAAATAACAATAACCAAATTAAAATTCAATACAAAATTATTCTATTATTACATTAGTTTTTAAACTTTTGCGAAAGAAAAAAGACTAGAATATTCTTACCATTATATAATATTTGACGAAGAATGGAGTAAGGTTGACAATGCAATAAAAAACATGTTCCTCTACAAGATGCAAGAGTGTATAAGCTAGATTGTGAATGTGGTCTCAAGATCTATAAAAACATGAAAGAAAGATTAGGTACATCAGATTTGATAAACCACAAATCCACAAATCGCGAGGCTATTGAAATTAAAAACAAATATCCTAATTTCAATAGAGAAGATGGATGGGTGCCGCCGTGTGCTTGGGATCCTATAATTAACAAAATCAAATCCAAACCTAAGCATACCACTGCAAGACTTCAAGATAATGTAAGCTCGTTCTACGTAGATCGGACCAAAATTAATAGTCAAAAACTGAAGGTAGCCGACCCAACTATGACATTGAGACGTCAAACATATCAGTCCGCCCCGTGACTATGGGTGCTGTTAAGTACCCGAATCGTCGGGAATCAAAAAAAGTTAAAAATAAGTTAATAAAACACGATAAAATCCGTATAAATAGTTTCATTCAATGTACAAAATGCAGCATTTACTTGCGACTCGCCCTGACTTCGCCTAGAAAGGATCTATTAATACAGCGTTATATACTTATAATTAAGATAATTAAAGACCATTTATTTTATAATTTTTCAATTATTTTTATAAGTTTTTAATTATTTTTAAAAAAAATCCTCAATTTTTTCGGATAAAGTATAGCTTAAATCCCTCCTGGCATTATTGGGCTCTATCTCTTCGTTAGCCCGGACAGAAAGACAGACAAAATTTTTAAAAATTGTCATTCATGTATTATTAGCATGCAAATCACCCCCTGTGGGTAACAGAAGGCAGCTTTTTGAAATATTACGAACATACACTTCAATCTTGTTTATATATAGAGACAGGATATCAACTGAAATCCAAACATAGTGCTCTCGATAACCTGAAAATGCTGAAAATTTCAAATTACATACAAGGAATCATTAAAGTTTACAAATTGTATTTTTCAGTGTCAAACATGGACACAGTCAAATTTTAAGGAGACATTTTATCATGAAATTTTCATAGCATTGGGTGACAAAAGAGCACACGGTCCACCTGATGGTGAATGAATGCTGTAGTCCGTAGACATCCACATTTATCCTCATTAAGAATCAAAATGCAGATGGGTTGTCACCCCTGAGAACTAAGATGCCTCGATTCCAGCAAAATGGGTCTCCGGGTTTCTAAACTCACCATACGAAACACAGCAGCATTAAGCTACTATTTTACGCTGGTATTCTGTGAGAGCATGGCCCTGCCCCGGTCGAGCCGACCCATTCGTGCTATAACTATAATATAGCTGCAGCGTAGTTCTACTGCTTAAAAATGTTGTGTAATTATTAAAATTACCCTTCTAACTATCTAATCTTGCCATAATACAATCAAATTGAGTCGCAACGCAAACCAAGATGTCATTAACGTTTACAGCGCATTAAGTATGACTGTATCACTATAGGATACGGTTTTGAACAAACAATGAGACCACATTTAGACGGGGTTTTTACTAGGCCACGCGCAGATTCTTTGAAATCTATGTATCGGGATGTTAATATAATTCCTATGTCTAATTTCATGCTTATTTCAAAAAAGGGCTTATTTAACTTTTCATGCATCTTATCACACGGTTACGAAATAACACGTTTAATTAGTTTACAGTTTTTTTACTTTATTTAAAAACTAGGATTTTCCTGTACCGTGAAAGCTATTTAAATACATAAATTGCACAAGGACAAACATTTACACCCGGTACAATTATTTGTAGGTCATACAAATACTTACTGTGTGTGTAATTTAAACTCCCGGGTTTGAGTGCCGCAACTCAAAACTGAGACATGCACCATGGAGCTGTCAAGTTTTTAGGTAATAAAAGGAAAATTACCTATATCAAAGGGACAGCAAAACAATTAAAGTTTTTTCTTTCAAAATGAGAGTTAAAATATTAAATTATCAATTTCTAATCCTTCTTGTTTTTCGTTCTTGGTAAATAAAAAAATATCAAATTTAAATATTTAGAGTTTAACCTTAATAGAGATTAAAGTTAAACTTTAAATATGTAAATTAAAATTAAAGGGATTACCTTTTATAATATTTAAATATGATGGTGCGTATGGCAAACTCTAAGGTCGTGGGTTCAAATCTGCCATTCGACTACTGTTGTGAAGCGCTACCAACGCAAGCATTTTAAGTTTACCAGGAGTAGTTAACGGGGAATATTACTAATGTTAAAAGTATCACTAGTACTTTTCCCACCAAAAAGAATTTAAGAAAAACATAAATTTTAGCATTATATAAGATCCACCTATATACAAAATAATAGTATAGCATTTTACGGTATAATATAAAGTCTGAAATGTAATTAACTTTCATTGTTAACGTCATTATTAAGTACTCTATCCCTAGTTGGTAACATAATATACGTTATAACTTATAACAATGCATTACGATCACACGAAAATATTGTATTCATATAACTGTATCGTTGACGATGAAGTTGACACGGGATTTGCTCTGTTGCGTCTTTCGTCATTCATAATTAATTTAAAACATGAAAAAAAATTCAATAAATTAAGGAAACATGGACGTGTAGTGTCGGCGTAAGAGAACCTACTACTCCGAGTCACCCCATCGTAAAAAGATGGGCAACTGCATGTTACTGGTGTGTGGTTCTGCATGAACATACCTGCCAAGTGTGGCAACTCTGGCAAATGTCCTCGCTATGGGGCAATCAAAGAGAAAGGTGTTCAACAGTGAAAAACTAGAAATATTTTTTCCATTGTAATACTTGTTTTGTCGGGAGTTGAACCCGTCGCCCACAGCGCTATTTTATAGCGTTTAACCACTGCACCGTGGAGCCTCTTTAATAATTTATTGCAAATACATTCATACGTGGTAGAGCCACACTGCAAGTATATTATGGTTGTAGCACAAATGGGATGACTCGACCGGGTAAGGACCACGCTCTCACAGAATACCAGCGTCAAATAGCAGCTTAATACTGCTGTGTTTCTTATGATGAGTGTAGAGACCCTTTTTTACCGGAAACGAGGCATTTCATTTTAGTCGTCAGGGGTGCCAACGCATCTGCGTTTTGATTCTTAATCGAGGATAAATGTAGATGTTTGTGGGTCACAGCATCCATTTACCGTCAGATGGACCGTGTGCTCGTTTGTCACCCTTAATCTATAGAAAAAACCGTCGAAACTCGCCTTAAGTATTTTGTTTTTACAAAAATCGCTTTAAATTATACCGTAGCAAGTGGCAACAAATTAGGTACCTATAGAAAAGTAGTTCATACCCGTGATAAGAGGCAACCAAAAATTTTATTGTGGGTTTCAGGTGTGTACAATGTCCGCCACACCATAAATCTGAACTTCTGATTTGCGTCTCCGTAGTCAAATACTCTAAAGATTATTGTACTTTTTATAGTTTAAATCTGACATTTACTAACGATTTAAATTATATAAATATTGGTAGTAGTAGCAATTACTTATTTTAGTCCCTCTTAATGACTTTCGTTATAAAAATACGAAATGTGCAGACATCTGTAATTTACATTTTTATTATATGCGCTTATTTTTATTGTATCACGTGTTCACGTGTTTTAATGGTTCAAACAATCAAATATATACGTTTATATTTTAAATGTCTTAATTCGCAACATATTAATAACCATAACCTATTAATAACCATCGAAAGCTTCGTGTCGCAGTGGTTTAGCAATGAGTTGCAGCTCTAAGGGCCGCGGGTTCGAATCCTGCACGGAACAAGTATTTGTATGGACTACAAGTAATTGTTCCGGGTCTGGATATTTGTCTATCTAACTGTCTACTGTAAACTACCCCCACGGCATACGAGAAATCCTAGTGTGAGGTAACATTTTTTTTAATTTAAGAAATATTTATTGGAAAAATACGTAACGCATTTGTAACTAATTATATTCTATCAAAGCTACCAATAATTAAACCAATATTAGACATATTCTACTTAATGCACATGTAGGTACCTACCGTATTGAGTAAAATTTATTATAATATGTACGTATATTGTATACGTACGTAGACTTACGTAAGTAGGCTACGAATTTAGTTCTATTTTTGAAATAATACGTTGAATTACCTTATTTGTGACAAATATAAATATCCGCGTTAGTAATTTTACGAGACGATAGGACTCAATGGAGACAATCAAGGCAGTACCTAACTATTGAATTTGTAACATAAAACTTTATAACCAACATGCAGTTAGATTTTCAACATAAAATAAATATTTATTACTTCGAAATATCTTTGTTGAAAGTCTTTAAAAACAACAATATGAGAATTAATTTTATAGGTTTAATTTTAATATTATAACTATCCTACAGTAATGACCGACCAGAACTTTCGTTCTAAATGTTTATTTTAGTAGACGTAAACGTACTGCCAGCCCCTAACAAAAGTAATTAGCGACGCATGTGCTCTGGTTTTAACAAGAGAAACACAAATTTTAAACACTGGTATTTAATAGGCGAGGGGAATGCTGCGGGCGACCAATCCTGTGTGACTATTTCGGGATTAACCAGGAGAGGCGGACTCTCTCAGAGGCGGATGGCGGCATACGCAACACCCTCAATGAAATTGCAAACAATTTCCTAGCATGCCCCGCCTGCGTACTAAATCTATATCGATCTTGTTTCTGGCTCCATGTTTTTACGCTTAAATAATAAACTATCGAATTCGAACATATTAGGTCAAGGATGAGCTCTGAGATAGTGCTCTGAACATTTAATTAACGTACGTTATACGCATAGTATAAAAGAGAATTTATTTCTGAATACGTTAACGGATTGCTACATATTGACTCGATATTCTGTTTATAGGATAAGGTGACAAACGAGCACACAGTCCACCCGATGGTAAGTAGTTGCTGTGTCCCATACACATCTACATCTATCCTCGATTACGAATCAAAATTCAAACGCGTTGTCATCCGTGAGGACCAAGACGAAATGCCTCGTTTCCAGTAAAAAGGGTCTCCGGTTCTCTTATTACAATATACATGCTATTTCATAACTTTGAATATATTAACCGATATTTCACGTATCGCAGTAACGTTTGATTGTGACGTAGCAAAGACGCGGGTTCTAGTTCCGCACAATTCAAGTGTTTATACCGCCTACAAATCATTGTTCTGGGTCGGGACGTGTGTCCATGTGAAATTTATGTATGTAAACTGCTTTCATAGTACAAGAGAAAATGCTGATGTAGGAGTAGGTATCGATTTTTAAAATAAAATAAAATTATTCGAAGTGTTCAGTATTCTTTAGAAAACTTTATAGGAACAGTTTTACCCTAAACCTTTTTAATTAAATCTTGTGGATATTAGTAATATCTCTTCTATATATTAAATATCCAAAATTTTAGCTTAAGGTACCTAAATGTTTCCGATGTCAATATATTAACGATCCACTTCGTTTCCTGATTAATCACTTTTGTTAAATATATCAATTTTATACCTTAATATTGCGTTATTGCCAAACAAAAAACAGCTCAAATACTTCCTGATCCGCCTTCGCAGGAATACTCACATTCTTTCCGTTTTGTATAGTGTATTGTTTAATCCTTCCACTGCTCATTATTTAAAAGACCGTTTTCCGTATCTTTTCCACGCCCATAATAATTAGTTCCTTCGATTCTCTGTCAATATTTCTCTCTCTCTCTCTCTCTCTCTCTACTCCTTTGCTCCTGCTCACTGCTGTCCGTTTATTTCTTTACATCTCCACATTCATCTTGCTAAATCTCTACATTCTTTCTAAAGCCTTTTTAAATGGTATTACTTAGAACGCTAATAAATAAATTATTTTTCCTTTTTCGTACACTTTTCATTTAAACTATTACATCATATTATAATCATTTTCACTTATCTTTATTTATGTCATCATCATTATTACAGCCCTTCACAAGTCCACTGCTGAACATAGGCCTCCTCGAAGTAATGCCACAAATCACGATCCTGAGCCACCTGTATCCATCGACTTCCTGCATGTCTTACCAGGGCGTCACTCTATCTTTATTATATGTATTATCACATTTTTTGTACGCCTCCCTCTATTATTATCTACTATTGTTTGCGTCAGTCCTCTACGCAAAGCTTGTCTAAAAGAAATCATTTTCAGAGTGACAAGACTGCCAGTCGTGCTTATTATACTTTTGGTTGAAATAAATAAATTCCCGTAATCGGGTAACAGCATTATATAACTATACAAAATTTCACTAATCTACGTAAAATAGCCACGACCCTCGTAAAAAACTTCTGTGATAGACACTGAGGTGTTTCGTTTTGTATACTTTGACACAGAACACTAAAATGAATTTTAATGTTATTAAATAAATTTTGTAATTCTTCTTTGAATGTATTAGGATGATAAAATAATTCGGTCATTCATATAAATATTTGATAAAATTATATTCGTATACTGGAAACAATACAAAGTAATTTTTACGCACTTTTAACACGCTATATTACCTGAATAATTCGCAACACTTAAGTTGTTGTCCCTTAATATATAATTAAGATAATGTGATGATGATAAAAAACAATATGCATATGAAACAAGCTTATAAACTCGGTACCTATTCTAATAGTCGAATTTTCACACACCTTATGGATCCGGCTTCGACATATGCAGCTATTTATTTAGACAAGGCATTGCGTAAGAGCATGTGTCGTGCTTACGTCCCGATCGCGCGCTACGTCGCATCCGTGACGTAATGGCGGGCCCTCTTGCAAACAATTAGTTTTTTGCACCCTTTATCACGGGAGCGCCGGCCGGCCACATAAAAGCGTGGAAATCCGTTCAGGACACACATTACAAGTAACGCGGCCAACTGAACGTATTGGATCGAAACCGTGCCCTGACGCGTCTCGGAATCGATAGCAGCCTTCAAATTTTTTTATCTATGAAATTTGTTATTTCGCGGGAAAATCAAATTTTAATTCTATTGTGCCGATATTCCCGTGGTTTATTTTATTGGAAATATCATCATAAACTCGTGCTAATATTTTTAAAGTGATACCAGTGATAATAATTAGTGACCTGTGGCTGTTTAATACCAAAGATTATTTATCTGTGATATTTTTATAATTTATTGAAGATGTCCGAAACTTGTACATTCTGTGGCGCAAACACCTTAAGAAAACATGGATCTGTATTTCCTAGATACGGTATGTTTAAAAAGCACCTACACGTAATTTCAAAAGTTAAAATACATGATACGATGATTAATACTAGATAAGGCAATGAACTTGGTTTTGTCAAATCATTATGAAATAATTCCAGTGACATAATTTTAAAGCTATGTTTAAGTTATGGTATCTATTATTATCAAATAAACATTACAACATGGGCCATCACAATGAATCATCACCATTCAAAACCTTCAATTCTTAATCAATATTAATACAATATTTAGTTTCACAATTGTCTATAAATGTTTCGTAATCGATAATCAAGATTATACTTGATAAAATTCAGAACATAATTAAAATATATTTTTATATACTAACAATCCAGTTCACGATGAAAAATACAAGATTAATAATATTTATGAGTACGATAACGGATTATAATAGGGCGTTGTTAAAATTAAAATTAAGTGCAAGCCCAAATGTATCGCAATTCTTAGAAAATTTTGCTCTATATATCCATTCTATTAAATGAAATCCACCATACCACTTCATCGTGTCTTATTGGAACTGATTAATATAAATTAAAAATAATATTTTACGTCATATAGTTATCAATATATATTATAAGCCCCATAAATACCAGTTATTTCTACCTTAGTGAAACTATATAAACCTAACTGAAAGCTATTGAAAGCTAAAGCTATTGAAAAAACTGTTATGTTTATGACATAAAAATTCTTTGGAAAATTTTAATTAACAGTTGAAAAACCTCTAATTCCTTGTGTATATGATAGTTATAAAAATTATAACGATCAATTTAATTTCCTTCGATATTGCCTTTCTCAATAACATACAAAAATATCATTCAACGTCACTAAAAACAAACATACTTCAAAAGGCCGATGAAAAGGCGGTGTGGCATTGTCAATTACACTAGTTAACTCAAAAACTGGGAACGTAAAGATAGCGTGCCTTCTTTTCCAACATGCCTAGCATTTAGTAAATTAAAATCAATCAAAATAAAACATATAAGTATAGAAAATCTCATCATCATCATTACAGCCCTTCACAAGTCCACTGCTGAACATAGGCCTCCCCCAAGGAACGCCACAAAGCACGGT
>DWHP01000633.1:0-18785 GCA_018247895.1 Parnassius honrathi
CAGTTACCCGCGGGAAAATTTAGTTATTTTAATTTCTATTAATAAATATATTACTTTATTTATTATCATATTAATTAGGTAAATAATATACAAAAGTGTATCAAAATCTATAGAGACGTTACTGAGATATCAGATATCTATAAAAGTTGGATAGATTAGAATTAAATAAATTAAGGTAAGATACTTAGATACATTAAATAATCTATTCTTAAAAACTAAAAATACTTAATTATATAAAACGAAATAACTTTGCCGCGCTAACAACATTAGCGATGTTCATTCGTACAAAATAACCATGATAAGAAACTAAGACTAGCATGTTAATATTCCCTGCAGCTAACATAGGATACATATTCGAAAAGACCTACGATTTATTTTTTTCCTATGAGTATCTTTATAAAATGATAGAACATTGTATACATCCAGTATGCCAGCGAACCTCTCGAGCTGTCAGGATTCATGTAAGAAAAGTGATCGTAAGTTATCCCGTCACACTTCTTTGAACAACGTTATCAGAACAGTTCTTATCACAAAATATGGCAAGAACAATTTTATAACTGGTGCATGTAAATCCTATAATACCAACTTTCGACATGTTAATGTATTTTCTCTGTCATACGGACAGTTTAAAAAGGAAATTGAAACTGTAATGGATAATAGTTAAATTAATATTTCACTTTAATATTACACTTTACTTTGACTTAGTTTTTGCACACCTAAGTATGTCGCGATGTTCGCTTGTTGCCGACGCGTTACTAAACTGTGGAAACTTTATTGTTAAACGTAAGATAGGTATGTGTTATGTTATAGACTAAAATTCCCTTTAAGATAAAATAAAATCTTTAAATCCAATTTAGTTTTAGAGCCTTGTGGAACACTTAGCGACGATGGCAGAAGACCCAACGATATGACTTGCGTTCTTTGGGAGAGAGAGAGAGACAGAGAGAGAGAGAGAGAGTGGTAAAGCCCTAGTTGCAGTGCTACTTGCACTTTGCCCCCCCCCTCATGTCATGGGTACCTCGTTTTGAGGTACATATATAGTATAGGCAACGAGCGGAACAAAGTCACTAAGTTAATAAATTTAAATCTCTGGGAGAAGACTATACATTTGTGCCATTTGCAGTACGGACTACCGGTCCGCAACCAGCTCCTCGGCGCTAGATTGTGGGGAGTAGGACACTATGACCAATTTCAATCTCAGCGCCACACAGATTAGAGCTGCAAGCTACATTACAGTCGGACACGCTCGTTTTTATTTGCCACAAACTAATGTAACGCTAAACTACGTCGTTCCCTTCATTCCTTCGATCGTAATACTGGGCTATGTCACCATGTATAGATTATAATGGGTATTAGACATGGGTTATAACCACCCTTACCCCATATTAAATCGAATTTATGTATTAGATTTGAATATTTGATATTGAATCTACATATTTCAATACATATCGGATGATATCTACGTAATTCTGTGACAGTAAGGAAGTCAGTATTCAGATTTATTATTATTATATATATACAGCTATTTATATCTATGATACTCTAAAACGAGTATATATCTTGAAACGAAGAGTCCGAATGTTGAGTATTTTTTCTATAGATATTTTACGTTAATATAATTTTTTCGAGTTCGATGTTAGACGTTCATTATTAATAAATTGAGGCGTTACTTTACGGAAATCTATTATATTAAAGATGTTAAAAATTAATTAGGTAAAATGCGCGTAACAAAATAAACTGTCTCGCCTAGTATGAAGAGCACTTCCCCCTCCCTCAAAGTAATTCATTTTAATATTCCTGAAATTGGATGCACTGTTAAGTGACGTTGTACGGAAGCACCATTTAATAGACGGACATAGTACCGATATCTAAATATTGTATCCATATCTGTATGATTTGTGTCACCCACTCCTAATGGGTGTAAGTTTATAAAGTGTGTTTGCTGGGTGCAGGATGCAGGGTGTACTCACAACAGCTGCAGGTGCGGCCAGGAGGCATCCGGCAGCTGGCGAAGCGCGCACGCGTCCAGCCACAGCCGCAGCAGCGCCGCGCCGCTCAGCGCGCCCGCCGCAGCCTCCAGCCGGTTGGCGGACAGGTTCCTGCGCACGCCACACACACTCCAGCTCACGCCCCGCGCGGCCACACAGTGCCACACCTCCCCCACGTCAACACACCGCCCATGAGCTATTCGTCTGCGACGAAACTCTTTCTCTTTTTTTAACTTCTAAGAAATATCATCTGCACACGAGGATTTTATCCTGTATCGTGTGGGCAATTGTACATAAATTTCATCATCAAACGAACCGAAACTCACAACAACTATTTATTGGCCATATAAATATTTGTTCCGTGCGGAATTCTAACCCACGGCCCTTAGCGATGCCACTCATTGCCAAGCCACTGCCTTTTTAGAAATAACAGTTCAAGAAGAGATCGTAATCTTTTTGAAAGATCGGCAGCGCAACTTCAGCTCCCGTGCTGTTGCAGTTGCTCATGGATGCCGGCAGTCACTTAGCATCGGGTGAGCCGCGTGCTCGTTTACCCACTCTGCTATAAAAGAAACCACGTAAACATACTGCCCACGTGCTAATACGTCGGTGAGGAATCTCTGATGCAGCCTTCCAGAAACACCTTATAATTTTTTAAAAGACCTGCACCTGCGATACCATACATACCATCTGGATGATTGGCGGTCCGTTACTGTGCAATTTACTAGAAGTTTTCTTCCTTGTACTATTTCCTTGTTAAATAGACTACATCCTATTATGCGAAAAACAATCAATACTCTTGTAAAATAAGTGAGTAATAATATGACGAATTAGTCCAAATGCCCCTCGCATTCATTTGCGAAGAACTTAAGAAGAATTTGAAAACCTGAAAAACCTTTCAGGTTACAAGAGATCGTATAGAAATAGATATACATACATTACTCAAAAACATTCTTAGGCGTTCAACCAAAACATGTTAAAGAAATTTAAATTGTTAAAGAAGTCTATTCAAGATTTTTTTAACGAAATTGTTGTTCCAACACTTGCAACACTTGGAGCACTTGGTACGCCACCAGAGACACGAACGATGAGCGATTCGTCTGTCGATCCCTGCCGAAGCGCGAGGTGAATTAATAATATTGTGTATACTTATACACAATATTATTAATTCACACTTGCCACTTGTACCGCATTCACTGAATAAATGAACTAGAAATTGTATTCATATAACTGTGAAAACTGTACCTAGGTTACCTACATATTCGCTATTTTTTAACATTTTTCGCAGAATTAATGCTCGTTGAATAACTTACTAACTATTGATATATAATTTTCTTTTACACTGTATGAACCCATTATAAAGCTATATCGATTACAACTACGTAGATAAATGTTTTTTACAACCTTTCATTCATCATCATCATTACAGCCCTTCACAAGTCCACTGCTGAATATAGCCTTCACGGAAGGAATGCCAAAAGCACGGTCCTGAGCCGCCCGCATCTATCGACTTCTTGCTCGTCTTACCAGGTCGTCACTTCATCTAGTGGGGGGACGCTCCACACTCCATTCACCAGTACTAGACTGTCACTCGAGAACTTTTCTTCCCTATCGGTTGTCGGTTCTACGGGCTATATTCCAATGCCACTTTGGCTTAATAATCTTAAATCTAGTTTTAAACTAACTTTGAAATAAAAATCTTTCCTTATTGAAAGATATTTTCACTAATACATGAATTCAGTAATAGTACTAAATTACATGTTAATAATTAATGACAGTCAAAATAATAATTATGACAGTATACTCAATTGCAAAACATATTTGCGTGCACTCAACAAATTCTCTATATTAAAAAGTTTACTTAACTCTATAGAGAACACGTCGCGTGTCCTTCAGCGTCTCCGGGACACTCGACCCCGCAACTAATTACTGCCATCAAGCGTGGCCGGCCAACGGACATTAACTTCCTTGTTTTGTATTGTTGGTACAACTTGACAATTTAACCTTTTGTCTAATGAGTGAAGAAAAAAGTTTCTAGAGACACATTTTATCCATATAACTTATTAGTTATTATAAATATTTTGTGTTGTTCTTTATAAAATTGGTGTAATACGGCCCAGTACGGGCTCGCATCTTAATTTCACTTTCAATGCGTGTAAAGTAATTCTTATCGCATTAACACATCCACACTGGCACTACGCTCCCCGCCCACCCCTGGACGACTAACCCTCCCCTCACGCGCCGCGATACATACTCTCTGCGCTCTGGCTGGCATTTAAGACGTGAAAGTGATACATACTCAATACGGAGCTGTCGTTTTTTGTAATTCGTATTACGTAATTTATGAACACATTTCTCTTGGCGACAATAAAGGACAAGACGCGACGCGGTGTCCTCATGAAACAAATCATTTGTTAGGTATATCACTGTTATTTCCATAGTTGCTCCTACATAATGACTCTATTCTTAGTTGTTATCTACCTTTACGATATTTTAAGCTACCTAATACTAGACAACCTGGGCTCTGTGATGTTGTCGATGTAAGATTCACACATCTTATACATATTCAACTACTATTATATATTCTACTATTATATACGTTTAATATTTGGAAAATATGATTGTATTTTGTCTGAAATATGAAATTACAGACAAAACATCATAATGGAAGCTTAAAGCTACGGATTTCCATTGTTACGACGTACGTATTAACAGAAGCAGAGGACAAACCGCAATACTAGGGTTTTTAGGTAAGTGAATTGCGTAATATTTGCCTTTGATAAATTTAAAATAGGTGTAAAAGTCCAACGACAAAATTTTATAAAAACACGTAAATACGCGCATATTTAACATTGCAGTAAGCGTTAAGTAAACATGCAAGTAGCAAATATTGTTTGAAGAAAATTGGTTGCGGAAGTTAGTGAAAATTCACCCAATATGAGAATGTGAGTGTACGAGCAGTAAGTGACGAGTTAAGAGATGAGAGTAAGCTCACAGGTCTCGCAGTGAGGCGGCGGGCTGCAGCGCGGCGGGCGGCAGCGCGGTGATGTTGTTGCTGGACACGTCCCTGTCGAATAAACGTCGTCAGAATCATCAAGAAATATCAATAGAATCGTTAAAGTAATATGAACTACACATTAGAAGAGACGCCTAGACTGGCCTGTTTGCAGCATGCGTTAATGCCCGCGACTCAAACTTACTTAGTCTATGCCATAAGAAGGTACCCTGTGTCTCCTACGTGTCCTGCACTGCTATCTAGGGCTTCTTCACCCCTACATCAGGAAAATTGTAGTCAAATACAGGTTTGTAATCAGTAAAAATAATAAAAACGGGCACAAGTACGTTGTACCAGTTACTCGACTCCAAAGTGTCAGCAATACCTTCATAGAGGAAGAAATACGCGTCTATAAAAAAGTCCCAGAAAATATTATGCGGTTATATTCTGCATTACTATTAAAAAGCTAAAAATGTTTATGTCATCAAAACTGTCCTGAAATATAAACAAAATAAAAAAGATCAGTGTAAATAGTGAGTAAATAGTGATGTACATTTTACTAGTCTGGCGTGCGGTTTGCTTCGTATTTCGTAATGCGTACAGCAAAGAAGTGCTATGAGAAAACCAAAGTCCTGTCAGTTAGAAGGCTGTTTATCTATAAATCTCTTAAAAGATATCACCAATTAGATATTCCAAATTAACCAATAAATAGGAAATGAATAGACATATCATAGCAATCAAAAGTGTTTTTGCTAAAAAGAAATACGAATACTTCACCATATTCATGTAAGAAATTTAATAGTGTTTATAGAGCAAAAGAAGATATTTAGTTTTATTAATAGATTTTTTATTTTAGTCACATATAACCAGTAACCCGTACAGTTATCTTTGTGAGAAGACACTGGCTCCAGAGATACAGGTATCACCTACATGCGGAGTCAGGACTTAAAATTTATTTGTTAAGAAATAAAGCGTAACTATACGAGGCAGGAGTGAATGCGAACTTTATTCACGCTGAGGCGGTGCGAGTCACCATCCGGGACTTAATCTCCGCTTAACACCAGGTGGGATTTTAGTCAATTACTGATTTTATAATTAGTAAGAAAATAATAAGAATAAGCGTAAATTAATTATACAAGTTATTCGGCTTCAAAGAGTTATTAGTCATTTTAGAGTGTGTCAGAAAATATGAAGGACATAACTATAGAAAAAGCTTAAAATTCAATTATTAATACTACCATAAAATATATTAGGTTATTGTACCGACATAGAGTACATGATTGTTTAAAGCCCCCGTGAATGAAGTAATCGCTACCATCCCGTTTCTTAATATTTTAATATTTATTTGAAGGTAAATTAATGTTAAAAAAACGTCCCTCTGGGTTTCCTGCTGGTTCTTCCCAGGGCAGAGGTTTGTTTTCAGCATCAGTTATAAAAGCATTACTTAATTTTAGTATTCGTATTTTTTATCTATACTTAATACAACTTCTTCTATTTTATTTTAATTATTATAAATACAAAATGGCTACCATTTTTACTAAGTTTACAATCCTGAGTCACGTTCAAAGTTTCAAGTCCCTAGCGCATCTGGAAATTAGGTTAATACCGTTTGCAAATTAGTATTGAAAAGATAGGAAAGTCAGAGCCGTGGTAGCTCAGGGACTAAGCGCTCGCTGCAAATTTTTCAGTACGCGAGCAGCCCGGGTTCGATCCCCGCCGGCACCAATGAAATAGTGAATTGCAATTTTAAGTGCTGATTTACCATATGCTCGGCGGTGAAGGAAAACGTCGTGAGGAAATATGCATGTCTGAAAAATAAGAAAAAAATTATTTGAAAATACGTTCACCAATACGCATTGGGGCAGCGCGGTGGACACTGCCTTGTCCTAAAATTCTTTTATAAATGTGAGGAGGCTTGTGCCCAGTAGAGGGATGGTAATAATTTTTTTTGTTTACTCGATTTTAGGGTTCCCTCTCAGATACACTTATTGAATACATATTTCTGCCGCTAAACAACTGTGCTCGAATGTTACGAGTATTGGAGCAGTATGATAACAACTGTAAAGCACTCCAATTTAGTCCTCCACGGTGACAACGCATTTACGGCATACTTACTTCATAAAAGTAGGCTGCAAATGTCCACTGGTCACAGTAGCCACTTACATACATTTACTTACAGCCGCTTACGTACATTGTACATCAAGTGTACTGATATTTCTTGTATTTGGTACTCTGGCGTTAAATAAAAAATGGAGTTCACATGATCTTCAACCGGAATTTTTAATGTCAAACCAAGCAAATTCAAACGTCTTTGAATTTGCTTGTATAATGGGAGGCAATTCGGAAAACTGATGATAACACAATCGGGGGATACAGTTTGGTGCAGCAACACATCTACATCCAAAATTTAACTTCACCACTCGATAGCTAAAGAACCAAAGAATCCGTTACACATATACAGTGCAGACTGAACCACCGCGCACGGCCGATAGGGAACGCCGCGCCGCATGTTAAAATCGTTTCGTTACGTACTCCTACGCGTATTTACGTAAACACACGGCCGTTCCCACGACAGAGCCACACGTCGATTTATTTTTCTTACCGCGATGGAGAATCCTATCAGATTAGCAGAACCAAGCTAAGAATAATTACAGAGTAGTATAGGTCCTGTATTGAAATCATAGCCGGAGCCGTAGACAATATATACGCAAAAACTTTTTATTTAATTTTTAAAGATGCAGTGTACCTGTGGTAAGTGATCATTGCACTCATAAACAACATCAGAGAAAGGAATCGTTATTTCCTAGAATTAAAAGCGTTCGGATTTTTATGTCTTTATTAAAATAGCCAAGCCCAACAGTGTAACTCATAACAATCTTTGATCTTTGCAGTGACTTTATTGGGCAAGCAGCTTGAAGTGAGGCAGCAGGTTTTTACTAAAGTCAAGCCTGATTGATCGCTTGAAATGTCTGCTAAACATTTGAATAAAGCACCTTGTGAAAGCCGCGCGTTTGTTGAAGTAATATATTTTCTGCTAGACACGAGGACTTGAGATGCCTGGCTGCCGCCACACGTTTCAATAATCATTGCTTTGGTCCAACGTCAGCGATGACGGCGAAACTGCTTCATTAGATGACGCGATGAAACACGATCATAATGTTTATGAATAAGGCAGTGTAGGAGAGATTTTGTTAACATATTATAAGCAATCACTATTTGCCACGGCGAATGACTACACATGTTAATAATACTACGATCAAAATAATTGTACAAGGCGTGTACTGCATGTGTTTGATTAAAGCAGTTCGCTTGTTTCGGAACCCCTTCGTACCCTACAGGATATCACGACGAGTCCCGCGCCTAGCAGTTGTGTGTCGACGTATCGAACTACTCGTACAGTATGTAGAGTGCAGTTTGCAATTCCGACTTGGCTGTTTGTGATTTTGAATGTTTTATTGCATATTGAATTGTTTGAAAACAATCAATTTGCTATTTCACGTTTTATCTAGACACCAAGACAGAAGTTTTAGCAAATATTAAGTATTATTTATAAAACAATTGGCGTAGTCATTCAATTTTATCAATGAGAATGGAATTATTGTTTGAAAATGCTTCTAAAGTTGTGGCCTGAGCAGCGGGAGCGCAACGAGCATGTATGAATGTATTCGTCATACCAGCAGCTCGTCAATTTGGTAAAAATGCTGTTTACGTTGTTTTAAAGTCTAATTAAAAACTTATTAACCTATCTACAGGGGAGTAGAAGAAGTATATAAATATTTGATATAAAAAGTTCCTCTGTCTGAAAAAGTTTTTTTTCCTATCCCGCTAACACAGTAACTTGTCGTGAACATTTAGCTGTTTCTTTGTTTGAGCCTATCTGATTATTTCTTACCTAAAACATTAATTTTTTCAGACTTTGTGGGAAATAAGTAATGTTTTAAATCACTCATGGTATTGCATATACGTGGCAAACCTATGCTGCAGTTATATTAGTAGTATCGTTGTAGAACTAATTGCTCGACCGGGGAAGGACAACGTTCTCACAGAATACCAGCGTAAATTAGTAACTTAATGCTGCTGTTTCGTATGGTGAGTGTAGAAAACCGCATACCCTTTTTACTGGAAACAAGGTATTCCATTTTAGCCTCACGGGTGACAACGCATTTGCATTTTGATTCGTAGTTGTGGATAGATGTAGATGTCTATGTGCAACAATAAACACATACCATCAGACGGACTGTGTGCTCATTTGTCACCCTGTCCTATAAAAAAATTGGAGGATTTTTTGCCATTATTACTTAAATACGAGATAAGTAATTTATATAAAACCTTTCTATGCTATCTTACAATTAAGGACAATACCTTAATTACGCTCATACCTACCTAAGTCATCATCATTATCATCACTAAAGTCCTTTACAATATTACGAGTCCCTACTGAACATAAGCCACCTCAAAGAATTCAACAAAATACGGTTCTGAGTCTGCGCCCAGTATTATAGGCAAAGTCTACAGACTTTGACACATTCCTTTCGCTTTTTTCCCATCCATATATGTACGCACACATGCTCTGAGTACTCTTGACTTGGCTCATCTTCGACATATTGCCAATTTGTTCGATATACTTCCGTCTATTGCTCCGTCTCTGCCGACTCTGCCAGTCACATTTGCAGCATAAATATGCTTTGTCGGTCTTTTCTCACTCACTTTCTTAATACTGGTGGCAATAACTAGCAAATCACACTGTACCCTCACCACACAATTTTTCAACCTAACGTTCTGAGCCGGCATTCTTTTTACTCTCATGCTTCTTCTGCAACTAATAGTTATTATTTTATAAAACCTTTTTCCTTCATGAAAATGGATAATTTCGATTGCCTCTCGAATCGGCCTTGACAGGAATCAATGCCCTATTGAGAAAGAAAAATTACGAGCAGGGCTGATTCTTCGAAGTGCGTTTCATTCGAAGCGAATAGGGGTAGGCGGCAAAATGAAATGAACGAGAGATTGCTACTTTGAATGTCAGTCTGCCTAACAAGAACCAGGATTATGTAAAATCTAGGCAGTATTTGATTTATGTTAATATATGGAAAATTATTGAAATTAGAATGAGGTATATATCCCAAATGTTTATTTATGTTTCGGAAAAAAATGTACGTCTATTGTGATATAAATGAGTCGAATAAAAATCTATTGCGGAAAATCCAGCCAGTATTTGATCGTATATGTTAATATGTATATCAAATGTTATTCAAATAACAATAAGCAAAATGTGCCAAATTTTCATGTAGCTTTTGACTTATAAAATTAGTAAGTCTATTGTGATAGAAATGAATCGAATAAAAGTTTGGCAAGAATCAAAGCTGGAAACGGCTGATAATCGCATTAAAGGCTCCGGGACGCGTCGCTCGGTCGCGCCCCGCGAGCCGCGCTCAAACAACGGAAAATCGTAGCGTAGACATCGATACTGTAAATCGTCGTAAATGTGAGTAGCGAACAATAGCACAAAGGATTCTGCTTAATATCCCAGCACAGTGAAGAAAGAGCAACTTAGTATTAATCAAAGGAAATGTAGAACGTGGGGCGAAACAGATTAATGCTGTGGATTTTGAGAATGCGTGGGAGGGGAGGTGCCTGTATTAGCTTAGCCGGGTACCAATCACATGTGTATGTGCTCGAGTTGAAATACGATCAATTGCGTGGAACAGTTGGTACTACTAACTTGCAAATGACCCCCTGAAGTGAACAGAAGTCAGTTATTTGGACATTACACGCAGACACATCAATTTTATTTATATCTATGGATTGGACATCATGTTTTTGTTCCTTAGTTTAAATTTCTGGTCATCCAACGCTTTTGCATTGCCAATGCTCTTGCCGTTTCAAACGGACGTAACGCGATCATCAGCTAGCTTCGGTGTACGGTGTGGAGATGATGCTCGCGGCTGAGGGATGTCAGACGGGGGGCGGGTGGATAACGTCGGCGGACGGAAACAAGGCGTTATTGCCCTCATCCATCATCGTACCGCGTCGCCCGCTCCCCGCGCTCCCCGCGCCCCCGCAGCGACTTCATTCATACGCAGAATTTTTGATTCTGTCTGATCGCGATGGTATCACGCCGCGTTGTCCGCATTCGGTCGAAACGGTCATTAAGGGCTGTCTCGTTTGAAGTAAAGAGTTATACAAATAATATACAATACAGTTTGAAACATTTAAAATGAAGTACAGCCCAACATTGTTTTATTAAACGATTTTACTTTTAATTTATTATGTAATTATAAAGGTAACATTTTTTTTTACATAAAGAAGGGTGAAGAGCAAGCGATAAGGCCATCTGATGTTACTGCATTTTTTTATAGGATAGGGTGACAAACGAGCACACAGTCCACCTGTTCCACATCTATCCTCAATTACAAATCAAAATGCGGATGCGTTGTCACCAGTGAGAACTAAGATGTAATGCCTCGTTTCCAGTAAAAAGGATCTCAGGTTCTCTGCACTCACCATACGAAACAAAGCAGCATTAAGCTACTATTTTACGCTGGTATTCTGTAAGAGCGTGGTCCTTCCTGGTCGAGCCGACCCATTCGTGCTACAACTATACTACTAATATAACTGCAGCATGGCTCTACCATCTTTAATATGCATGCTATATTATCGTAAAGATTCATATACCATTCCTCAATTTAGAACGACAATACAGAAACATTATCGTCTTTAATGTATCCCTAATGTGTCGCCGGACTAATGTGATCAGTAACTAGCGTGCAACTAGACGCCTCATAACGCAGTACAATATCGTTTAAGTGCAGGTGACGGCGCTGGCGTGACGCCAGACCGTTTTCTCCCTGCTTTGCGCAGACTGTGCCGGCTGACACAGCAGCCTGCCAGATATCTGAAGTTGGCTTCTACACACGCAAATTAATATTAAATAGGTATACTGGCCTACGAGTAGCTGAAAGCTGCAAGTGTATTTAAATAAGTTGCGGGTTTTCGTTTCAAATCGCTGGTATTTTATATACGTGGTACTCCACAGCCCCATATCGCTATGTATGAGCTCATAGACAAATAATATTGGAACACAATTCGTCATATTATCTTATGAGTTCTCTTTGTTTACGTAGAAGTACGGATACCTAAATGTTTACTTTTATTTTACTTGCATTTCAATTTTTGTGAATGTATTGCTGTATATTGTGCTTAGATCCGTTATTTGTGTATTCTTTTTTATGTCTTACTATTTGCTGAGTTAGTTTTTCATTTTAAGCTACTGTTAAATATGAGTACTTATACTTTAATGCTCGTGAATTTTGCGTGACGTACCGAGAAAATAACGGCGCTGCGGCACTGCTGGAGCAGCACATATTGAGTTGCTGACCATTTCGTCGTTGCAGCTATATTTTTATTACTGGTGCTGTATTGTGTTGTTTAGCTAAAATAGAATACATATATTTTTTCTTTCATTTAAGGTTCATGTGACCCTAGTACTGTTTACAGGCTCACCTCTGGTCTTGTCGGATCAGTTTTGAATTGCTCACTTAGGATTTGAATCAGTTTATTAGGTGCTGGGACTCCTTGTTTGTCTTCTATTTTGTCCGTCTATTTGTGCCAGCACGTAGTTAAGCTCGCAGTGCTGCGTGCTGTGCAACATTCTGGAGGGTATCGCGAGTCAGTATAATTGAAAGCACCTCAGTCCTCAGAGTTGACGACGTATCTGTAACTTTCTTTGTTTGAAGTGAGCTGCAGGTGTCCGCTGACCGCAGCAGCCAGTTACAATTGGATGAAATTTAATTTCGTTTGTTACTTTAGTTTTACAAAAAAAGAGTGAGTACCTACCCCTTTATTTTCTATCTGTGACATTACGCCCTGCATAGTAAACAATTTATTAAAAGAATCGGTAGTTATCGCGATTGTAACAGCACCGGCAATGGTTCTTAAACAGCAACTTGGCGGCAGGCGTAGGAGGAACACTAGCGTCACGCTCTCACCAGGTGCGTAGAGTCACCAAGGCGTAAAGAACCCTGGCATCGTTTACAATATTAAGATCCCTTTTCTTTGCGAGTGATGCTTTTATAAACGTATCTTCTAATTTAAAAACATAGTCTATTTCTACAGCATCACCTCGCTAGTGTCGCATCCCTCACTGTGAAGACACGTACTTAGTAGTCTAGGTCTGGGTCGTAGTGGGGATAACTGTCTTTATTCAGCGTTTAAACTGATCGTTCCTCGCTCACCGTGCCGGAGATCTGCATCCCAATAGTTTAATCCGTTTTATTGAAAATGAGATTGAGTCGGTGTTACTAACGGCAACATTGTAATTGTAACCCGATTTCTTCGAAGTCGTTTGATTCCATACTTTGAGTTAGGGATTTGGGTTTAATGGCAAGTAAAACAAAATATTTTATATTCAATATAAATTATTACATAATCCTCTGTCTTAGAAAGAACTAACTAGAAACCCACTGGAATTTCTTTAGATATATGTAATCTTACCATAATTTTGTACAATTATTTATATGAATTATAAACGAACCAGCATGGTAGCGATTACCTCATTCCAAGAGATTATTTTCATTCATATGTTCTTTGCTTGCTGATTTACAAACTTTAAACATTTTCTTGGACTTTGTTGTAATAGTGTATTACACCATAAATTAATTACTAATTCTATGTGGTCTTGTACATGGCGTTACAAACTTGTGTATGTTTCCAGTATTTAGAATACATACATCTCTTTTCTTATCAAAACTATTTCACGTGCATACCTACATTATATTTTACGTAAATAAATTGCGATGCTATCATTAAAGTATTTATTTCTTTAAAATTTTCTCAAAGGAACTTTACAACTTTAAGTTATTAATTGCAATTTTAAACTATTTTCTTAGTTATGTGCTTGAATATATTTTTCCTTTGTTTATTTCAATGCCGTTAAAAAATGTTGTTTCCTAATATAGGGACACCTACACGACAAATTTGTTATTATTATACTTAACTATTATAATAGAAATAATTTACGCAAAATCTCAAGAATTTAGTTTTCTATTAAAATTACTACCAAATAAAAGTTAAGGTGCATAATTATCATTATGTGCATACATGGTATGTAGAAGAACGTATTGCCGTTGCGAGCACGAGTCTTTCGACGACCGGTTTTTCCTTTCGGATATCTGTGGAACTACGCGCGCTATATAGAGACCATCGCAGTAATTAATGACATGACATTCCGCGCGGTGACCGGGCTCGAGGAGTTTATTAGTGCAATGTAGGTCGCCCATGAATAAACAGCAGAATATATATAGCAGGCATAGCACGGCAGGAAATGCACACCAGGTGATGCAGCCGCCTGCATTTTTCTCTAATGATGCAACATTGCAAATGTTTTATATAACTTTAATAACAGTTTGAATAAAAATTTATATTGTTGTAATAAAAAATATACAAATCAATAGGTATGTATGTTTATCAAGGAGATACTGATATAGCATTCATGTTAAAATAGTTCTCTTGAATTCGGTCGAGGGCGAGTTGGTTCTCAGTAGGCTACAAGTAAGCGGATTACGATTTCTGTTAGAGAGCTGAAGGGTCCCTTGTAAGGCGGCGCGGCGTCCCCTGACAATGGGGCACAAAGGAGGCGGTGCATCGGGCCACAGATATAAATAGCAGTTCTTAACATCGTGCCTTGCATCCCGGGGCTCACCTTCGCTAATGCGAGAACAAATCCAGGTTATACCGTTCTATCGCAGATCACAGTGTAGAAACAAATTGGCATTAATTACCCGCGCCGCAAATAAATCACTTGTACTCAGTTCCCTAATGAAAACAAGCGAGCGCGAACGGCCCGTAGTGTAATTATTACAGGTTTCATCAAAATTTAATATGATCTTAAAAATTAACTGCGAGTTACGCAATTCAACGCTTTAGATCTTTATTAAAGTAAATTATAATACATATGCATAAAAGTATATAGCCAGGTAAAAAGGTTAAAGTGGTTTTGTTGATCTACAAGTAAGAGCTTGTTCTTACAAGGTGTTTAAAGACAGTAATACGTATACACAAGCGCGAAGATATACTTATGACGTCAAGGTCTAAGTCACCCTAAAAGTCCTTCTCATAGACGTATCGATTATCTCTTTGTTACAGTAAGGCTGCTGCTAGATGATTTCAAAATTCACTGTCCTATTGTTTTACTCATAATATGGCTGTATAGCCGCATGAGTTATAGATAATAGATACACTACATTTTCATTGTGAGTTCAATAAGCTCCCAATATATAATACCTATCCAATTAGTAATATAATTTCTTCAAAGTTACGGTAGGAATGAAATATTGATTTGTTTGTTCCGATTAGTGTGCGACGTCGGTAGCGATTGAGTCCGCGTGGGGCGCACTTCGTTGCCAATTGCATTACAATTTATCTTTTTTAATCTATAAGATATTTAAATAATTTTATAAATATGTAAAAATACTATGTTAATGCAGTCTCCAGATCTGCCACACCAAAAAAAGTAACAAACTATACTTCTCTGATGAAATATTTGATTTGTTCATAAGTGGTAATACATACAGCTTCTAACAAGCTGGCGTCATTTCCTCTGCAGCTCGTGTTGATATGATAATGGTGACCAACGAGCACGCAGCTCAGCTGATGGTGAGTGGACGCTGTGGCCCGTGGACATCTACATCCATCCTCGATTTAAATCAAAATGCAGATGCGTTGTTACCACGAGGACTAGGGTGGGAAGCCTCGTATCCAGTAAAAAGGTCTCTGGGTCTCCTCACTCACCATATGAAACAAAGCTGCATCGAGGTGGTGAGATTTTACGCTGGTATTCTTTGAGAGCGTGGCTCTACCCCGGTTCAACCGACTCACCGCCCACTCCATAACATCCCAGCCTATACAGGTCCACTGCTGCACATAAGCCTCTCTCATAGATTGCTTAATAATATATATTTCGCTATAGCTGCCACACTTGGCATGCGGGTTAACAAACGCAGTTGTTATTATTTTGAGACGTCATCCTGTCGTAGCTCCCCGCTGTCGCCTGCTACGACTCCCCCGAGGTGATATGGGATAGGGAATGATATGCTCACATCGCCACCGCACGGAGCGATCCGCTACAACCAGATAGCTACAGCATGACTGCCACGTACAGAACGCGCATGAAAGCAGATTACAGTAAAGAGCTTAGTGGATCAATTAAGTGAGCAGCTCAAGAGCTGTGTGTAGTACAATATTGTACAACGCTGACATTCGTACTTTGCACCTAATAATTTTGGACGCAGTTCAGTGTCCTGTGGCGAGATTGTTGACGTCACGCGCCCCGCAGCCCGCGCCCCGCGCCCTCATCCCAGCTTTTTATCTGCTACGCTTAAAATAAAGCTCGTGTTAAGTTTCTATGACGTGTTAATATTTTTTATAAAGACATCAGGAACAATTTTTTTTAACTCAATATTAATTTAAAAAAAACTTGTTGAAAGTTACTGTTATGTTTCATTTACCGCTGGCTCGGAAATATTTTGTCATAGAAGGAACCAGCAAGAAACCTGCTAGATTTTTAATAATAATGACTTACAGTCATCACATATTACACAATTAATATCATCATCATTATCATTTTTACAGCCCTTCACAGTCCACTGCTGAACATAGGCCCTCCAAGGAACGCTACAAAGTATGGTTCAGAGCCACCTGCATCCATCGATTTTCTTTATATCATACCAGGTCGTCACTCCATCTAGTGGGGGGCCAGCTCACACTTCGCCTACCGACACGAGGCTGCCACTCTGGAACCTTTGTTCGTAATCGATTGTCGGTTGTTCGAACTATATAACCAACCCATTGCCACTATAGCTTACTTATCTTTTTGACTATGTCGGTTACCCGATTCTAATTCGGAAATTCTCACTAATAAGTTTGTCACGCATAGCATAGCACTCCGAGCATAGCCCTCTCCATAGATCGCTGTGCGACCTTGAGGTTCCTCATACGGCCAGCAATGAAGGCCACGTTTCGGATCCATAAATCATCAGTCATCACTAACAACAGGCACTGGTTGCACAACATTTTTTTTCAATTTTGAGGTGTATCTGACGCGAATATGTGTAGTAATCTTTCGAACGCTGCCCAGTAGAGTTGAATCCGTCGATTGACCTCTCGGTCGAAGTTCAACTTACCTAGTCGGGCTATTTGTCCAAGGTAAATATACTGCTGACGAGCTTGTTGCTCCCAAAACTACAGGCATAGGTGTGATGTGTATGTTACACATGATCTGACGACATAATTAACAACAAAAAACAAAATAGAAATAGCTTGGTATCAATGAACTCATTCTTATTATTATCAACCATAAATTCCTTAATTAAATAAGAAGAGAGTTTCAAAATATCATCAATTTCATTAAGAAAATGTATCTATGAGAAAACACCTTTTATATAGTTATATATTTTTCTTTTACAAAATATAGGAAGAAAAGAAACAGAAATGAGTTTACACAACGTATTGAAAATAAGAAAGCATTGATGTCACAAACATCAGCTTCATAAAGAATAAATAACACGAAGTGTGTAAGTAGGAGAGAATGCATAACATCCCGGCGGATGCGGAGAACGGAAGAACTGATAGCTGTATCGCACGATGTCTGGAGGCCGAGCGCTCCCGCACGCGCGCAGTAGGCGCAAAAACAGACAACTGTGAGCATCATTGACGACTTAAAATGATAAACTGAATCGTCTCCGTGGCAACTTGTTGAGTGGACATATATACAAGGGGAAGAGTGAGGTCCTGTAGCGTTACATAATTTTACGTAGTAGAGCCACGCTGCCATATTTTGGTTGCAGTTGAAATGGGTCGGCTCGATCGTGTAGGTCCACGCTTTTACACAATACCAGCGTCAAATAACAGCTTAATGCTATCGTGTTTCGTATTTCGAGTTTAGAGAAGAGGAGATCCTTTTTACTGAAAATAAGGCATTCCATCTTAGTCCTCAGGGGTGACAACGCATCTGCATTTTGATTGTTAATCGAGGATAAATATAGATGTTTATGGGCCACATCATCCACTTGTTATCAAGGCTGTGTACTCGTTGGTCACCCTTATTTTATAAAAAACCATAAAGATACAAAGTACAGATAAGTAGAACCGCGCTCTTGTACACAGCACAGGATCTGATGTTAATTTCTTTGTTACTTCGACAGCCACACACAAATGTGGAATGGAATATTTTTTATTTAATATAGATTTCAAGAATAGGTATTGAAAGCCACTTTTTACAACTGGTTCGCAAAGAAATCTCTTAATTTAAAATATATGTAGAACAATTAAGTATGAAAATATTTAGAAATAGCATGTAAGCGATTAACTCTTTTCCAGGAGGTTATTATCAATAATGTCTTCATCACCATTAATCAACAGTCCCCTTAAATGAAACTGTCTATCGACAAAACCTAATTTAAATAGGGTATGCAAAAGTTTTAATATTATGGCACAATAATTATACATAGATTTATTTAACATCAGTGTTCGTAAACCAAAGAAAACCCTTTACCATTACTTATTTAACCTGGTCCGCACAGTGTGCGTGTGGTTGTTACTGTTGTAGCGTTATTATCATCAACTTGTTATATGTCTACTGTATAATTTTATTGTGAAAACTTGTAATTGACCTTCTTCCTTAATGTTTTTTTAGCTCTAAGATATTAAATAGAATAAAATAAAATGAATTTAATAAGCAATGTATTTAATAGTATAATAAAATTTTTGCTTACCAAAATTTGAAAATTTTTGGTATTTCGCTAGTT
>DWHP01000634.1:0-18781 GCA_018247895.1 Parnassius honrathi
CTTTATAGGGACTCTAGTGCTTGTGTTAGGATCAATGGGGTCTACTCGGACTGGTTTGGCATCCATAAAGGTGTCAGCCAGGGCTGTGTGGTTTCCCCATAGCTGTTCAACCTATTTATGGACAGTTGTTGAAAAATTTGGAAGTTGAAGAATGCGGATTGAGAATGAGGGAGTTAACCGTCAAATGACTTTTGTACGTCGATGATCAAATTGTCGGCGGCCGAGTAGCAAATGATGGTTACAGTAACGAACAGGTCATTAAAAGAAAGGGGTATGAAAGTGAACGCAAGTAAGACGAAAGTTAAAAAAAGTTTTTGAAAGAGAAGAAAGTAAAACGATATGTGAAATAAGAATACAAGGGGAATTGATCGAGCAGTAGATGAGTTCGTGTATTTGAGATGCATATTTAGCAAGGATGGTGGATATGATAAGGATGTAAAATGACGAGTGAACGCAGGAAGTAGAGTAATTGGGGCTCTACACTCTATTGTCAAAAGTCAGAATGTGTCAAAAAGGGTACGTATGGCAATTCACAACGCTGTTGGTCCCTACTTTAACGTATGGTAGTGAAAGTTGGGTGTGGAAGAAGAAGCTTGAGAGTAGAATAAACGCAGTATAAATGCGGTCGTCAAGGAGTATGTTGGGGCTGAATCTGAACGGCAGAGTGAGAAATTGTGTGATAGGAGAAGAGTGTGGTTTGCAAGATGATGTTGCGACCAAGATTAAGAAAGGAATGCTTCAGTGGTTTGGTTACGTGGAAAGAGTGACAAAGCCAATTTATGTTGCAGAAGTAAACGGCAGAGTCGGTAAGGGACGCCCTAGGTGAAATTTTGTGGGCCAAATTGACGATCTATTGAAAAGGGGGCAAATTAAAAGCACCCTTAACCGATGAGTATGTATGCGTAGATATATGGATGTGGAGGAGGCGAGAGAGGTGTGTCAGGATCGTGCCAAATGGAAGTCTGTAGTCTCTGCCCACCACTCTGGGTGTCAGGCGTGAGTGTTTTTTTTTTTATAGAGTGTTTATGATATGATTTATAATTAGGATTTATTGTAATAGCTACGATTGGCGGTGGGTTGGTGATAGCACCAGCCTTCTCGTACCTTAGCCACTTCACCGTTTTAAGACAAAATTGTCGTCGTAGTTAACCGATTTATCGGATAGTATAAAAGTTTCCGGACGTTTTTCCTACATTAAATATTTACATCACAGATAAAATGAAATTGAATGATAGATTGGTTTATGCTATCATACACTCATACAATAGGATTATATATTACATAAAGAAATTGCTGCAAGCACAGTAAACGAGCAACCCGGGTTCGATGCCAAAGGCATTAATGAAATTTTAAAATGATTTACTACGTGTTTGGCGGCGAAGGGAAAACTTCGTGGGGTATATTGTTTTTCCGAGTCATAAAAATAGAAAAATATTTCTAAGACATTGTGACAGCTCGGGAGATACTCCTATGCCACAAAACCCGCTCAGAAATGAGATGATGTATGTAGGTATACACAGATAAGTGATGAAGTTTAGTGCGAAGCGTGCAGTGGGGCGTGGCGTCCAGCGTGCTTGACAAAAATACACATATACTAATATAAATACACGTATAATACACAGAAAACATAGTATAATTGTTCTAAGTGGCCCTGTTCGAAAATTTGTATGTCAAACGCACCGCTACTTCACAAAGGCACGTGTCAAACAAAAGAAAGCAAAAGTGACTTGTGGATGTGGATTCTCTTGTGACGTTCCGTTTAGGCGTCACGAGAAAGGATTCGTTTTAGATTCGCAAGAGCTAATATTTGCAGTTCATTCACATTCGCACGCGTACTCCGAGAATATTACAAACGAGAACAGGGATATAGCGTCATTCATAATTTAGCCCTGTCTATATGATTCATAGCCCGTAGTAATTTAAAAATCGTTTTTAATATCGCTGGGTGTGTAAAAACAATGCTTAGATTCGATCTGATGATAAATGGTCAAGTTCACTCGCTCACTAAGCGACACATCATATAAAATGCATTTTAATGTATGTAAGCTATAAAATGGTTCGTATTTTTCGAACCGGGTAGCCCTCTCTAGTGAGTCAACACACAAATAATAAAACTCGTTGTCAGTTTGTAGGTCCGGCCGATAAACTTGCGATTTCTTTCGCAATACTATTCATCACGAGCCACTGGAGCATTGACACTGTCCGATATACGGGTTCTTTGACTTTGAAATGATATATTTATTCATATGTACCGGTAACTGTAGCTGCATGCGATCTGCATGTCTTGGTATCGGAATGTACGAGTACGTTTGCATACATTCGAACAAACGTTTTTGATTCTATAGAGGGTAAATATGTTGCGATTTTGTAGGTCATGTGTAAAGTGGTTTTATTAGTATTATTAAACAATTATACCCACACAGCGAACTCAAGAATAATTTTTAAGAGGAGAATTCTGTTTACGAATTTTATTTGGTATTAATGAAAATCAGTCACTTCGACCGGTCTTCTCATCGATGACAAGTCATCTTCGCGGGACGGGATTATAGGGTACAAAAGTGTGCGCAAACACAGGTGTACTCTATTCCTTTATTCATATTCCGATCGTTTTTTTAAATTGGATGGAAAAGCTCACACAAACACTCACACAGTGACACACACATACACACTCGTACAGTGTGCGCAAACACAGGTGCACTCTACTCCCTCATTCATTATCGGATCGTTTTTAAAATTGGATGAAAAAGCTCACACAAACACTCACAGACACACACATACACACTCACACGTATTAAAAAAGTACGATCGAATGCTAGGGATCTTAAGACGTGCAGATGTATTGCAAGTCGGATATCACTAAAATCGTTTTTTTTCAAGAATATTAGCAATGCTATAAAACATTACTAATATTCCCATTAACCACTCGTGGTAAGCTTAAATTGCTTGTGTTCACGCCAGTAGTCCAATAGCGGATTCAAACCCACGACCTTTTGAGTTCAGGGTCCGCGCCTTGCCAATAGGTTACTGTCGCTTATTCATTATATCACACATAGGAATATAAATTTATAAATTTTTATATCAATTCATAGCATGAACCGTGTCTGAGCGGGTACGTGTTGTGAAATTAGCTCAGTTTAGATACATCGTGACTAAGATAATGTTTCATACATAACCTACATATCTTGCGGCTGTGTTAATGTAACATCAGCGAAAGTTGCTCCAACCGGACGTGGACTTTCTTTGCCAAATCGTTTGAATCTTATTTAGACAAAACTATAGAGTATGTTTCTTTTAATTGACTTGTACAGGGAAGTCTGAAATTGAGGAAGACAATGGAATACCGTTATCATAAGGTCTTTTTTACTTTTTATGTTATGGATGCTTAAAATATTTTTTTAACTTAATTGACTTTCATGTTAGACCTATTTCAAATAATCGAAAATACCCCATGAACTATAAAAAGAAACACACGGTAATATTTAATTATTTTAATTTTAAGTGTCGGGGAAAGGCTACAGCCATATTCACGTCCAGGTCGGTCAGGCAAGGTGAATCAGCAGCTCAATGCTGCTGTATTTCGTACTCGTATGGTGTGTAGAGAACTGGAGATCCTATTCAGTGACAACGCATTTACATTTTTATTCTTAATCGAATATAGATGTTGGCGTTTATTGGCCACAGCATCCGTTTACCGTCAACTAGACTGTGCGCCCGTTTGGTAAGCGTATCTATACAAATAAACAAAATTTAAGTGTCTGTTTGTAATGTCAAAATAAAATCATTTTACTAAATGCATATGTAAGTAAATACTAAATACAGAACTTATAACAATAACACAATTTTCGGAGCGAAGCTCCCATGGCGCAAGAAAATGATTCTTTGAAATCTATCTCCTCCGTAACCCGTAGGCCAATTTACATAATTTTTTCGTCAATATTTGTAGCTTAACGCAGACAAGGCTCGTAAACAATAAAGATCTGAATTTCATTTTGTTTACTATCTAATCAATTCGCTAATTTACATCTGCGGAATGTCACACCATTTGATTGAATCTCTTGTTGAAATAAAGTTAGTTATGACTTTAGACTTTTACTCCGCTCCGTTTATGATGCTAGCGAAAGGTTTTACCTTTGCATCTACATCGGTCCTGGTAATTTTTTTATCTGTCTATCTGTTTGTTTCGGCTAACTCTTTGAAACAACTGGACCGATTTCGACGGGACTTCGACTGGCAGACAGCTAACGTTATAAGGAGCTATTACTTAGGCTAAGGCTAGGCTTATATTTTGGAAAAAAAATACGGTATTCCGAGCAAAAATATTAAAATCTTAAACCACACGCGGGCGAAGTCGCGGGGAACAGTCATAACAACAGTCAGCTAGTATACAATATAACGTTACTGTCACTGCTGAGCACCTAATTTGATTGAATTTATAACTGTGCAAGTTGTATATCAAACTCCTGTATATCAAACTTGACTGCCTCGTTGGTCTAGTGGTTGTAGTAGTGCGACTGCTGATCATGAGGGTTCAAATCCCGGATCGGGCCAATAAATCAATTATTGAGTTTTTCCGTCAAGAAATTCTCAGTAGCTGCCCGGAGTCAGGAAGTTGGCGTTGTCTCATGCCTCGAAAAGTACGTAAAGTCGTTGGTCCTGCGCCTGATCTCTCTCAGGTCGTGTTGGTTTACTGTCCCAACGGATTATGAGAGTGAGGGAACGGAGAGTGCACCTGTGCTTGCGCATGCACTTGGGCACTATGATCCTGTCCTGCGCCGATGGCTAGTTTCCGATGAGGCTGGCCGCCGTAGCCGAAATTCGGTCTGAAGGACATTATTACCATTATATCAAACTAAATTGATTCAATGCAATATACCACTATCAATATGTATTATGAACTACTGACGATATTATCAATTTTATAAAATAAAACTACAAAAGTTAAATTTTAAGCTTGTATTATATATTTTACATAATTTCTTTAGTCGTAACCGGTAATTGACTTGAAATCTTGGCATGTTATAAATTAGATATGAAAGAAGGTAGCATTTTTTCAACGAATGAGGGCTAAATATTATTATATTACGCTCACCAGTACTTTAGTTTTAAATAAAAGTTTATCAGTTTCTAGCGTATTATATTGATACACAAATCAATGCCTCAGTGGTTTGCTCTTTAATGTTTTGTACATTTTAAAGTCTTTTTTTTAATTTTCTACTTTTACGGATATCTGTGGTTTGGTTTATTTAGTTTTAACATAATTAATACAAGATATAACTAATAGTAAATAAAGAAACATTAACCTTTAGATTTTTAGAACAAAATGAGTTTTCTGCTATGAAATCTGTCAAATATTGCACCTCATTTGTAAGTGGCACTGGCTCTGGCTCTTGCTGCAGAAATAGTCGTGGATGCCCTCATTGAAGGACGTTATTTAGAGACTGCTATGGAATTTGGCACCCATTTAGATCTCAACTCTTTTATCAGCTAGCCGAAAAGTTCGTACGTCGTTTGTTCAGAACTTGGCGCCCTTTTCACATTTATGTTTATAAAAGTTAGTGAAAAGTTAAAGTTACAGCCTATGTTATACGCCCAAGGCTGGGTACAAGCCTTTTTTCATTTCTTGCTTTTAGGGCAACGATACGTTTATGGCGCTTACCCCAAATGCGTGTTGGTGAACTTCCCATATCTTCGAAATATTTTATATCGTATATCTCGTATATTCAGGTTTCCTGACGATGTTTTCCTTCATCGCCGTGCACCTGGTAAATCGGCACTTAAAATTGAAATTAACAATTTTATTGGTGCTGGCGGGGATCGAACCCGAGTTGCTCGCGTACTGGTATTATAGGTATTTAGGATAAAAAGATATATCAAGATTGGGTCTCAATGTATAAAACATTATGTAAAATACTTCAATCCTGGTTTCATAACATAAAACGCATTACAATATATCATGGCGCCACCTGTCATAGGTGCATCGACCCCAAAAGTCGATCGTTCAAAGTTTCGTTTTCACAGTTTAATGGGTGCGTTCACATGACCATTGTTTGTATAATCCGAGTGCCATGTTTCAATAGGAAGTAGCTGCCTGAACGCGCCCGTTTCAAATGTTGCAAGCGTTATGGGCAATATAAGGCCCATGGCGTTAGTGACCATGGAAAATTGCGATTTCCCTACCAACAAGACCTATAGCTTATTGCAAAACTCGATTTAGATTGTTACTCGTATCATAAAATCATTGTATTATATTTGTTTAATTTATGCTTGTGTGTGTTTTACCCAGGATGGAGCAATATGAAAACTGAAATAGGTGTATAAAATAGCGCTAAATATTTAACTTTATTAAGTAAAAAAATAACTTTGTTTTATTTATCGCGATAACGTCAATTAACAGTTCCCTGACCGTCTCGCAGGCAAAAATCTCAACAAGAGAAAAAATAGGGAGATGCCTGCAATGCCCGCGAGCGAAACTGCCTAATGAGCATTATGCTAGCAACACTGCGTCAAAACTTTCCCCAATAAAACAAAAGCAGATAATTACACAAACGCTAACTGACAGCCCTACTCGAACATGGCGCCTTTTATTTGTAGGTTTCCTTTTGAATGCGGACGGCATTAATGAAATATGTGTTGATTGTTGTAGCCGGCGGCAATTAGGAGGATTATATACGAAGAGTTAAGTCATTACCTCTCTTGTAATGCTCTTCAGAAGATAATAACACCGTATTTATACCAAATAGGTGGTAGAGCCAAGCTGCAGTTATATTGGTAGTATAGTTGTAGCGTGAATGGGTCGGCCCGACCGGGGAAGGATCACACTCTCACAGAATACCAGTGTGACACTGTAAAATAGTAGCTTAATGCTGCTGTGTTTCGTATGGTGAGTGTAGAGGACCGGAGACCCTTTTTACTGGAAACGAGGCATTTCATCTTAGTCCTTACGGGGGACAACGCATCTGCATTTTGATTCGTATTCAAGGTTAGATATATATTTCTATGGGCTACAGCAACCACTTACCATCAGGTGGACTGTGTGCTCGTTTGTCACCCTATCCTATAAAAAAATAGGTACAAAAAAACCAGACAGGCGATGAGGAGGTGCGTCAAAGTAGTTTAAAGTCTGGTACCGTGATGGTCAAACCGGCTTCTAAACGTAAGACCATAGCCGTATCGCGCCATATCGACTCCACACCGCAAGTCAGTCTATAGCAGCCGCGTTAACTCGACTTTGCTTGTGTGCATTAAGTTAATTAAGTTGAATTATAGCCTGACACTCATTAGCTTTGCAATTCATAATGATTTCGTGTATTTACGCGAACACTGTACATTGAATAAAATTACTTGTACGGATTTTTAAAAAGCTGAAGGTACTCTGGGTTAACACTGACATCGGGACGTCAATCACCACGGTGTGTGTGGCCATAGGTGCTGGAAAGTAACTGAAACGTCGGGAATTAAAATTAAGTAAATTAAACGCGTAAAAATCCGTAATAGTAATTTTATTCAGTTTGTAATTTATTTAATAAAAGTAAAACATTTACCTAATTCGTACAACTGTAATTTTTAATGTGTTTAAGTTGTATTTTATTTTTATTATATGAACAACTTTTATCAGATAATCTAAAAATGAACCTGAAACTTCTAAGTTTAAAATCAAATATGGAAATCATTCACTATCGCGTATTCGCAGTGTGCGAACACAGATGCATTAAGTTTTGTTAACCTATATAAATTTTAAATTATAAGGTATGTTTACCATTTCCGTGATAGCCTAGTAGATTAAAGTCTACTGTTGAATAAAGGCCTCCCCCACAAATTGCCTCACAGGGGGGATATTTCTTATAGTTGCCACGCTTGGCGAGCGTGTTAGCAACCGCAGTTTTTTAATTTTAGTCGGCGGTACTAGACGTGCCTCGCAACTTCATTTGCATAGAATTTATTGCGATTGCTTTCATGGGTTTTTTGCGCGTGACCCTAATTCTTTCTCTAAAATAAAAGTAGCCTAAATTACTCCTTATAACCTCAAATATCCGCCAGTAAGAGTTGCGCCAGAATCGGTAAAGTCATTTTGGAGATTAGACGGAACAAACGGACAGACAGGCAGGCACAAACATACAGATAAACATTTTAAGAATTATTTTTGTTATAAGTACCGTATATACTTTCATATGCATTTAGTAAAAAAAATCACTTCAATTTTATTTATTTGTATAGGTTAGGAAGACGCTGCCCATCTCATCAAGTTTGTATCATTTAACTTCGTGTTATCTGATTTAACTTCGAGATAGGATATATAGCTAGGAGGTAAAAGTAAAAATGGAAACTTATTTTTTCGACTACCAGAAGTGTTTTTAATCCTACGTCTGCCATCTTTTTTACGTGACACCTACGCTAAAACCATAATATAGCTGATATTATGGTTGTAGCACCAATGGGTTGGTTCAATCGAGAATACCAAGGTGAAATAGCAGCTTAATGCTGCTATGGTGAGTGTAAAGAAATGGAGACTCTTTTTACTGGCAACGTGGCATTTTATCTTAGTCCTCAAGAGTGACAACCCATCTGCATCTTGGTTCTTAGTAGACAATGAATGTAGATTTATACAGACTACAGCATCCACTTACCATTAGGTGGACTGTGTGCTTGTTTGTCTCCTTATTTTATATAAATATACATATTTTGTTGTTGCTTTGGCTGAAACTCTGATAAAGGATCCAACAGCCTAGTCAGCACATACCGCCATCTCCATTCTCCTATCGGAGTACCAGATGTACTGCGGGTTACTATCCACACTTGGTTGATAATTCCGAATATTTGCACTAAATAAATAATCTTTCATAATGCACACAGCTAAGAAGTGGAATGTCTTGCCTATAACCTGAACCTCTATATGCGTGTTAAGAGGCTTATCCTGGGCAAACTCGCTCCACAGGCCTAGTAGAGTCAGATGGAGGTCAAGACTCAAGAGGGAGGTAATTTTTTATTTTAAAAAGTCACATTCGTATAACTGAGTGGTCGTCTAACGTCTACACTATCGTGGTCATCTACAATGTATAAATTACAATATCAAAAAGCTAACACCATTTATGCGCAGCGAATGCATTTTAATTTACCTAAACATCGGCTAAATGGATTAAACATTAACACTGTGACCTTAATTTGATGTAAATTCGCCTACATTCGTATTAGCGACCGGCATCGTCTGATTTCGAATACCTTACGTTCATTTGTTACTAATTTTTATTGCATTTTTAACGATTTTGTGACGGTCGTATTTGATTGGCAAGTCTTTGAATAGCAGGGAACAGTATTATTTACTTGTATTTGACCCATAAATATATTTTTTACATGGTTCGCCTGGAACGTCGCATATAACAGTGAAGAATTGGCCAGCAGTGCAGCTTGCCTACATTGTCGTAAAAGTTGACTATGCGGTATTGGGTTTGTGATTGTGTAAGCCCACTTACCACTTCTTTCAAAATTTACCATTTATACCATCGATATATATGTACTACGCACTAGATTTGGCATTCCGAACACGCACTATGTTCAACTGAACTGTACTGCAAATCCGTACACCTGTTATTGTGGCTTCGATATTCATGCAGTGCGGAGCGGCGCTAATAATACGAAAATTAAATTAGCATATATGCGAAATAAGCAAAAATTAAAAAAAATGTACTCGATTAACAATACAATCTAAATAAGGAATTATTTACTATGACAATTTTCGCGCGTTTATATCCACTGCGCATGCGCGACTCTACTGTTCCCCGCGCACGTGCCGATACAGAGTAGTGCACATTTTTTGTTTGGAATAGCTTCTCTAGTACGTAGTACATATAACTCAATGATTTATACACATATAACTTTTGGCACAACGTGGTGTTAGTAGCTATCCGATTTGTGAATCTGCCTACCTCCTGGTGGATTACAATCGTGATTGATATATAGATAAAAGAAAGTATGATTACATTTTCATAAATACTTGCAATGAGCTTCACTCGATTCATCGCATATAAAGTTCGAAACTGTACTATACTGATTATAACTTTAGGCTTTCTCACACTGTCTGACCGACGAAAACTTTTAGACTTAATGACGCTACATAAACTTGCGCACGGTAAGTTAATTTCGCCAAGTTTATTGCAACAAGTGTGCTTTCAAATCTCCTATCATATCCCTAGATAACTATTAACTGATTTATTCAATATTCCGTTCAGTAGAACCAATCTTGGAAAGTATTCCCCGTTAAACAGACGTATGCGAACTTAGAACAGCTTAAACAATTATGATATCGATATCTTTAGCGACGTCGAACGTGTATTTAAAAGGAAATGTATAGACTTACTATTCTTCTCTGGTAGCTCAGATGGTTAGCGCTCGCTGTGAATTTCACAGTACGCGAGCAAACCGGGTTCGATCTCCACCCGCATCAATTAAAATTGATAATTGCAATTATAAGTGCTGATTTACCACGTGCTCCGCGTGGAAGGAAAACATTGTGAGGAAACCTGCACGTCAGAGAAATAAGAAAAGAATATTTCGAAAACATGTGAAGTTTGCCAACACGCAGTGGGGCAGCGCGGCGGACAATTCCTTGCCCTAAAACCCTCTCATAGATGAGCGGAGACCTGTGCCCAGCAGTGGGATGTATATAGGCTGTAACTTTACTTTTTTACTTTTACTATTCTTCTAAACTATTATTTATCGTAATTATTACTAGATGCGGCGCTCTTAGTTTAATTAGTTTGTTTTAGAGTTTATATTTATGTTGTGAAGTTTTTTCTTCTTAGAAGGATGTTTAAGACTGTAAAAACGTATATCTTTTATCTAAAAACATTGTATTTTGTTTGTTGATGTTGTTGATGATGTATCTATGTATCTAAATAAATAAATAATGAAAGAAGGTAATGCAATGCAAACGTATTCTTTCTTTCTTTTAAAAATAATGTAGGTATACAACGCAAGCTGTATCATCACGTGGCTGGATATCATAGAAGGCAACAGAAGAAAGTGAAACAGCAGATAGCCATCAGCGACTTCTCGATTACAACTCAAAATAAAAACTGCAGTTGCCAATACGTCTGCCAAACATATCAGCTTTGGCAAATATCGAATATCAGGCAATCTATGAGGGGAACATACGTTCAGTAGTCGACTTTTAATAGGCAAAATGAATGAATTAATGAATGCGCTGAATAATGTGATTAAAATAAAAACGCAACCGGCCGTTGACTAGCTCCTCTATTGAATAGGGTCGGCAAACAAATTATTCGAAACAAATCGTTCGCATTATGCCTCTGCTCTAAAAATGTATTGATATTGCGTTCAAGACTACTTCACATAATACTGTCCGTATTATGTATATTTTTATATTTATTATATGTATATTTTTTTATAGAATTGAGAAACGAGCAGACAGTCCACCTGATCTGCTGTCACATCTGAGGATGGCTTGGTTCGACCGGGCAAGGACCACGCTCTCACAGAATACCAGCGTCAAATAGCAGCCTAATGCTGCTATGTTTTGTATGCTGAGTGTAGAGAACCAAAAACCTGTTTTACTGGAATCGAGGCATTCCATCCTAGTCCTCAGGGGTGACAACGCATCTGCATTTTGATTCTTAATCGATGATAAATATAAATTTCTATGGGCCACAGCATCTACTTACCATCAGGTGGATTGTGTTTGTCACTTTTATTGTGTATAAAAATATTTTATTCGATAAAAGAAATGGTCTTTGATTATTTGAAATCTAAATAAGGCCATGTTCATAGATTCAGGCGAAATTCGTAGTAATTAATACTAGTGTTATTTATTTAGTTATACCGGTAGTTATATTTTCTTTTTGCGTACCTACACACTCGATCATGTTACAGCGAAGTTAGTTTGACAGCTCTGAGCTATGACGTGAGATATAGAAAGGAAGCTAGTCCAATTTTTATTTATGTTGTATGTATTTTAATTGGATGTCGGCATGTTTATAAGTTCATAATATTTTCGTAGATAACAAAGGTACGTGAGGGTAATATGGTCATCGTTAGCTTTGCGTCCCTATAAAACCAAAACTAGGAGAAAGACAGAGACAAAAACGTAAGTCGTGTACTATAACTAATATATTAAGAAAAAAATAGCAAACAAGCTTTGGCCATAATTAGGAACACTGAAAAATCTACTTAAAAAAACTAACTACACAACGCCATACTAAAATCGACCAAAATATTTACTATAATGTCAACTGTCAAAATGGCGTCGATGAAGCAGAGACTTTTTGATCCTTTAATATTTGATTAAGTGATGAATAGCTATCGTATCACAAAGCCATCTATGCAAACTGGGCTGTAGTTTTTGAGTTACAAGAAAATGACCATATTAACCGGATGACCATATTACCCTCACGTACTAAATAAAAAATTTCAAACGAAGACTATTTATTTTTAGTGCGTAAAATCCTTAATCGGCACACTTGGCAGTCAGATTGGCAATGACGGTACCAAAAATCTCGCACCTTTGATGGTTCGACGCTGCTTTCTGCTGCCGGTATGGGTTTTTAATGCTTGGAGTAAAGAAGATGGTTATTGTAGCATATATTGGAAGCCAGATCTTTATGCGATTACTTCCCATAGAACGCAGAATCACGAAAGAACTCTCTTTTTTAACTGGCTTAACGGCTCTGAATTATAGCCCTTCTGAGCCTATCATTTCTTTCAAAATCTTCGTTTTTATATATCTTTTCTTTACAATATGCTGATGGTTCACATTGCGAAGTTTTTGCAAGATTTTGACGAAAGCTCAATCCAGCGGACAGTTAATGACGACAGCCTTTCAAGTTCATAAGGCACCCAAGCGATGAAATTAACTTGAGTTTTATAAGAACCCTTGTTTCGTCGTTTTCTCTAATAGTTCACACGCGCAGACACTTAATGCACAAAATCGCATCACTTTTACGAATCAAAATCCACTTCAAACCATTATTAAAGCGACAAAACAGGAGCGACGGCCAAGTTCCCGCCAAAAATCCCAAAAGAAAGCGTAATTTGACATTTGCTGTCAAACTTCATACTGTATAATTTCGTGCACATGCACGCGGATTTCTTTATTGAAACATACTCTAGTTTAAACCGGAGACTAATTATTAACTACTTTTTCACCCGACTGTCCCAGAACGACGGAAATGTTTTCCGAGTGTATAATATGCATGTATGTATGTCTTTTCTTTGTCACACTCCGTAGCCCAAACAGCTTGATGAATTTTACCATTGGGCTGTCGTCAGATTCGTTTTAGTTGCGGCAGTGATACAGGGTATAAATTTTTTATATTTTTAGTACGTAAATTTTTTTAAGTAGTCGTTTTTTTTCAACCGACAGCAAAAAGACGAAGATATTCAATTCGACTGTATGTTTTATTTGTGTGTGTTACCTCAGAAGTTTGTTCTGGGGGATTTGCGATTTTGATGTTTATTTTTTTATCTGTCAGCTTGTGCTTTTCGTGTGAACCCATATAAATTTGATCAAGATCTGCGAAGTAGTTCTTGAGTAATCCTTAAATAATGTGTATTAATTAACTTCCAACACGTTGATGATGTTCTCATTTCATTTATATTAAAGTCGGTTGTATAATTTTTGTAGTTTTTACCATCTTGCTTAGTAACTAAAATAAAAAAAATCTATTTCTACTGTTTTTACCTTTAAGCTTGTTTAATAAGAACGTATAAATGTGTAATAATATAACGATGTCTCACCTGGAGTTGTCTAAGTTGTTGTGATCTGGGGGTGGAGTGCCGCTGGTGCTGGAAGTAGACTTGGCGCTGAGGTCAAGCGGCTGTTCGGTCAGCGTGGGGGACGCACTCGCCGCAGGGGCCTTGTCACACGCCTCGGTTAACCTGCTAACAAAACATATGTAACAATAACAATGAAATAAAAGTAAACAGAATAATGAAATAATAATAATTTAAAATTGATTGCATTTGTACCGCACAGACGAACAGAGAATAAAGTCAGCGAAAAAAAATTTGCAAAAACAACGTAACAGCCCACAGCTGGGCACAAGGCAGAGTCATTAAAATGAGGGCAATGGAGCGGGGAGCACCTAACCATCACGCTTGATCGCGCTGCTTAAAATGAACTCTTTAAATTTTTTGGACTCTCATTCATATTTTTTGAATCACTGCGCTGAAGATGTGATAAATCATCACTTAAAATTCCAAGTAGCTATGTGGCGTCTCTGAGGATCGAACTCAGGTTGCTCGCGTGCTCGACTTTTAGCTAGAACATATCACATATCCAGACAAATATCCAGAATCCAGTCCCGTAAATGAGGCACATATATGCCGAACAAACAATTAATGTTCGCTTCGTAGTTAAACACATAGTATAACATAAACCTGTCCCGCAGATTATTTCCTAAGAGGGTAAATAGATAATAAAAAATGTCAACGAGATTTGTTTGCTAACCCTATTCAATAGAGAAGATAGTCAACAGTCGGTTACATTTTTGTAAGGTATGTGAAGTTAATACGGTCACCTTAAGCTTTACCGCCAAAAAAAGCAAACAAGCTTTGGCAATATTTAGGAACACTGGAAAATCAACTTTAAAAAAACTAATTACAATACACAATTCTAAAATCAACTAAAATCTTTACGATAATGTCAAGTGCCCAAATAGTGTCGATAAAGCAGTGCCCTTTTGACCTTTTTTTATTTGTTTGACCGATGAAGAGCTATGGCATCACGAAGCCTTTTCTATGCAAAAAAGACTGCAGTTTTTGAGTTATAAGAAAGTAACCATATTAATCGGATGACCATATTACCCTCACGAATGCATTCGCTTAAACCTATAAAACTTTAGTTTTAACCTACTTAACATAAGTCTCTGTCGTAGACTGCTTCACGTGAGGGTTATCTGCCATCGACTGACTGCCTCGTTGGTCTGGCGGTTGTAGTAGCGCCCGGCTTCAAATCTCGGGTCGGGCCAAAAAGAATCAGCTATTGAGTTTTTCCATCAAGAATTTCTCAGTACCTAGCTGTCCGGAGTCAAGAAGTTGGTGATGTCTCACTCATCGGACTATGAGAGTGAGGGAATAGGGAGTGCATCTGTGCTTGCGCGTATACTTGGGCACTTGTCCTGTTCCAATGGCTAGTCTCCGTTGAGGCTGGCAGCCGTGACCGAAATTCGGCCTAGAAGACATTATTATCTACCACAGCTGCCATGCTTGGTGTCCGAGGTTTTTCATTATTTCGAGTCATTATCAGGAAGATGCTGCTAAACCACCTCTAGTTTCGTCTCCCTCTGTCGCATACGACATCGATGGTGTGATTGCGGTAGTGAATATTCTTACACCACCACAACACGGTTAGATACACATAATTATGTAATGGATGTACATAATTATGTGTTTTCAGCATTATTACCTACGTCAATATTTCAAGCATTAACTTTTAATATATTTTCTAAAGATATGGTGACGCTTGCTTTACGTCTTTGGTTATAAGAAATTCAATCAACAAACATGTTCGTAAGATAAACACAATATTTCGACCTAGAACAGCATGTGTAAACATTTTGAATTGTCGTTTTCGTCTTGTTTTTCGTGTCATTATTTTTGTTTTTCAATAGTTATTGTTATAAGTATCTGTTTGGTGCGCATTCAACTTTATATCGTTTATTTGATGGAAACTATGACTTGTTATAACGTGATTTTAATTTCGTTGTAGCGGTATAATATAATCCACTAATCCATACCATCCCGTGGATATTGTAAAAGGCGATAGACGCACATTGAGGCAGGAGATGGACAGCATCTTCTTATTAAAAGCTCAATTAATATGAACTGCGGTTGCCAATTCCACTGTCAAGCGTACTAACTGTGGCAAATAAGTCGTCATTCCGCAGTGGACGTTTTTAATTTTATTTAATATAGAATAAGGGTGTCAAACGAGTACAAAGCCCATCAAATGGTAAGTGAAACCCATAGACATCTCTAATGCAGATGCGTTGTCACCCTTGAGGACTAAGATGAAATGCCTCGTTTCCAGTAAAACGAGTCTCCGGTCCTCTACACTCACCATAGGAAACACAGCAGCATTGAGCTACTATTTCACGCTGGTATTCTGTGAGAGCGCGGTCTTTCCCCGATCGAGTCGACCCATTCGTGCTGCAATTATAACTGAAACGTGACTCTACAAAGTAAAAACGAATGTATAATTTTAAATATTAGATGAATAACTATCTTTAACCTACAGAAAACAACTAGACGCGTTAAACAAAAGTGGTCATTAGTCTAGTACATGGAATACTGTAATAAATACGTAAGTCTAGTAAATAACAACATGTACCCTCAGACCACTATTGATCTGAGGGTACATGTTATTTAGATGGACAATCTGTTGGCAAAGCGTTGTGGTTTAAAACTGAGAGAGATTTTTAATTGATTTCAAAAAAGCAGGTTTACAATTCAATTTTACAGTTTTTTTTGGATATGTGTTACGCGATATCTTCGTCAACAACCAATTTTGATGATGCATTTTTGTTAAATGGGTTGTAGAGGACCATTGCTACTTCAATTCACTGATCCGGTGTGCTATGTTGGTTATTTTAGTTCCACTGAAAATATCCTAACTTGGAATTCCGTCACGCAGAGAAAACCCGAGTGTAACCCCCTCCTCGCTTGCTAAACGAACTGGAACTGCCTGTTTAGCCCAGGGAGTCTAAGGATTTAGGTAGCTCAGGATCGTATTTGTAGCAATCCTTGACTGAGACCTACGTTAAGCTTAGACTTGTGAAGGGCTGTAATGAAGATGAAGAATATGATGATTTTTTTTTGTAGAAGAGGGAGCAAACGAGCATGCGACTCACCTGATGGTAAGTGACTGCCGTTGATAATACCGTTCAGACTTAGGTACTTTATACCGCCAATTTTCAACGCTCTTCATAACTAATAACTAAAACTAAATAAACCTTTGTATGTACACAAAATAACTGTCAAATTGTAAATTATAATATTAGAATATCTTATTCGTTTGCGACCATAGAATACTATAGTACATTTGTGTATACTATATTCTCGACTTAGATAATAATATAATAATATTGCACAACTATCACACAACGCCATCTAGTCCCAAGCTAAGCAGAGCTTGTGTTATGGGTACTAGACAACTGATACACGTACTTATATATTTTTTTTAAATACATAAATATTATAGATAAATTACACCCAGACACAGAACAAATGACCGTGCTCATCACACAAACATTTGACCTGGGTGGGAATCGAACCCACGACTTCCGGCATAGCAGTCAGGGTCACTAACCACTAGACCAACAGGCCTGTCAATTAAGTCCGCGATCAGTTAGGATTTGCAGAGGTGTTTCTTCCACTGGGGAACAGAACTGGCACATCCTTAAGTTGCAGTTTAACAGTGTCCTATTGGGTCACTTGCCAGAAACTATTACTGCAGCCTAAGGATACGTTTTCACCACTGTGTACCAAGAAAAAGTGCCTCTCTGTCTGAAATAATACTGACTCCAGTAAAAAAATCCTGTGATTAAAGTCCATCGGCAAATCACCACCCACTCATTTACCACTCCCTTTTCTAATTTTGCCGACAAATGTCTTGCAGTGTTTGTACTGCTGTATTCCGCCATAAAGTGTATAGAGAGCAAGGACATTCACAGGCTGTTATGCGTTGCATCTTTCTCTTGGAGGTAAAAACGCATCGGTAGCCTTCATTGTTTGATGTTGGCTGTAGGTGGCCTGTAACCACTTACTATCACTTGTGAATATTTATGCGTACGTACGAAAGCATGCATTTACTCGTTAATAAAATCATCATACCGCGGGCGGTACCGGTCATAAGCACTGAAATAAAAAGTATCATGCAAGTCTATTAAACTGGTAAGCCATTTAAGTGTGGTAAAAGACCGAATGATTTTGTAAACAATTTACTGAAAACTCGTATAGAAATTAAAAAGCTGTAACTTAAAAATATGTTTAGCTCTTTTTCTGTTAATTAAAAAAATACAAAATCGCATTTTTACTATATAATTCCATAGATTTTGTATCCGCAGAAAATGTACGTCTATTCAATGATTTCTTATATTTACGTGAACGCTATACATTCGAATAAAACCAGTTCTTACGGATTTTATCGGGTATATTAACTTTTATATTCCCGAAGTATCGAATACATTACTGCACTCTTGTTCCATGTTCAACGTCCCGATGTCAATCGGGATTATTAATATTAATAATTATTTGGAGAGAGTTTAAATATCTATCCGTATGGGTCTTTTTTTATAACATGTAGCTCAAGGTGTTATCAGGATTCCGAATAACTAACAATAAAACCCTCAAAAAATGATTTGACTTTGTCTAAAAAATACGCCGAAACTGCTTCTTTCACTTCTTCATCACTTAAAAACTTTATATCACGAAGTTCTTTTTTTAAGTTTTGAAATAGATAAGTATCACGAAAGGCAAGATCAGGACTACAGGGTGGGTGTGGAAAAATTTCATGGCACTTGCAGACAGGCGCGTTGTCGTGCATAAGAAGGACTCCAACCATTTCTGGGAGCTGTTTTTTCTTCAGGCGGGCATCTTCTAATACTAATTTTTCGAATTTTTGAACAATATCCGAAGTGGTCACCTCGATCGGCCTTCCTGGCCATGTGTCGTCTTCAAGTGACTCTCTGCCTTATTTAAAAAGGGTATGCCACTCGTAAACCATATTTTTAGTCCGAATTTATTTTGCGCGCTTGGTAAGGAACTTAATAAC
>DWHP01000635.1:0-18768 GCA_018247895.1 Parnassius honrathi
CCTGGTGGCCGACCCTACTCCTGAACTAGGTAAGTTGTGTTTGCTTGTGCATCCATTATATAATAAATTTCCATAAGCCATTGAGCTCTCCCCTTGGTTGCCCGTCGTATTGGGTTACGATGGGCCCTAATCCAGTCGACCTTGGTCTGGGCAACTCAAGGCTGTAACAGTAATCATTCTTTGACGCCTAACTCCATCACCGTTGTGTGTATTTTAAAAGAGGTGTGATTTTTGTGTATTAAATATCAGGACATGTAACCTATTAGTGGAAACAATGTGGAAACTGTTTCGATGGTGACGGGCCTGATAAAATTATTCTCATTTACTAACCACTTCTTAAATTTTAGTCTTTTCATTAGTTATGCTGTCGTCAATGTCTCCCAAGAACATCGTAATGTGACGCATCAGCATATTGTTAAGTTTTATGTACAAAATTCAAAGCAGAATAGGCTGTATGGGTTAAGTCCTATGCCTGTATTAATTTGGGAATCGTAACGATAACAAAAACTGTCAAAGCCAAGTGCCAACGGTCAAATGTCATCTGTCAGGGTTTCTGCTCCACTCTTGTTTGTTTACTCTCGTTATATATTCACTTTAATTATAATCTCAATTGTTTAAAATGGAAGAATTACAACATAAAGTGCCTTGTAGAGAAAACCAACTAAACAATTTATTGAATTTATTAGGGGATTACGATGAGCCGCTACCGTATAGTTTATTTATATGCGGTAGTATGGCGACCGGCAAAAGTTTATGTTTAACCACAGTTTTATGTTATTTAGACTATAAATACGTTACTATTGACTGTATTGAGTGTTATTCACCGAAAATAATGTTTGAAGCTATAGTATCTGGACTGGAAAGCGACGACGATGCGGAATTAAAATGTGATTCGTTGTCCGATCTAGTAAATTGGTTAAACGCTTTTGGTTCCGATAAAAACACATATGAACCTATTATTTTAGTGTTCGATCGAGCTGAAAGGCTTAGAGCGATGGATCAAAACATTATGAGTACTTTTCTACGATTACGCGAATTCTGTAACCTCAACATTTGCACTGTGTTTATGACACATTTAGTGTATGACAATTTTTATTTTAAACTGGGCGCTTTAGAGCCTATTCAGATATTCTTCCCTAACTATACGAAGGAAGACCTATTTAATATTATATTTATGCATCACAGAACATTTGTTGGACAATTGCTCAGTGATCAAAACATCAGTAATGAAATAAAAAATGAACTTGAGAAACCAGAGTTGTTTGCAAATTTTTTAAATGCATTTTTGAGTGTGTTTTACAGGCCTTGTCGAGATGTAATAGAATTGCAGCATATGGCACAAATCAACTTCATCAAATACTGTGAACCAATTATAAAAAATGAAATAAAAGCTAGTGACCTAAATAAGCTTTGGCGTCACATATCTCCAATACTCAAATCAAGTTTAGAACTCCTGTATCTAAGAATGAGTGTGCCAAAACCTGCAGGTATATCACCAACCAAAGACAATAGCAACTTTATGGAGTCACAAATATCAAATTTTGAAAGTACTTTAAAAGAAGAACTCATGTCAACAAAAAGTTTTGCACAGAGTTTTGAACTTCCATATTATGCCAAATTCCTTCTTATAGCCGCCTACCTTGCCAGTTATAATCCTCCAAAAGAAGACAAAAGGTTGTTCATGAAAAACCATGGTAAACAACGGAAGAGACTCCAACAAGTAAGAGCTAAAGCAAAAATCAGTGAGAAACTGAACACTAAGCTTGGACCTAAAGTGTTTACATTAGACAGACTTTTGGCTATATTCTACGCTATTCTTGAGGAAAAGATAGGTTTAACAAGTAACCTGCTAGCTCAGATAGCAACACTTGTTGAGTTGAAATTAATTGCTGGCAGTAAAGAAATAGATTTAGATGCAGCAAAATATAAATGTATAGTTGGTTACGATTTTATATCAGCTGTTGCACAGACTGTCGATTTTAATGTTAGGAAGTATTTATATGATTTTATTTGAATTACAATAATGCATAGATATCTTTGAAGATTGTTTGTTTTAAAAAATTGTGAAATTTTCAGGTCAATTCAAAATTTTGTATGAAGCTAACTTTTTACATAATTTATTATTTAATTTTACTAAGCTTTACTTTAATTTATTATACTTTTAAATAAAAATTTTAAAAAAAAACGGAAGTTTTAATTACAATCATGTTACAATGTTCTTTTTTTAAAGACCAAATTATGAAGTTCTGTTTCTGACAGATGGAGGAATAACCATGTCATATATGCAAAAAATAAAGTGACAGTTTATATATGGTCACTCCAAAACATACCTGTTTACATTTCTAAAAGAAGCAAAGGATATCTAATGCTAACGCGCTTATCCAACGTATGTTGGAGGCATATGCTACAGTAGTATAGTGTTAAAAGTAGAGATGTACGATACATAATTGTGCTGATACGCTACCGATATCGATTATTGTAGTAAATTATCTGTGATACCTTCTTAATCGGTGACTGAGTAGAAACAGAAAAGAATAACGAATAATTTTCTTTATCATGCATAAAAATTACATAGAGACCAACCTTGAGAAGGTTGAAAGTAAAAAAGCAATATGAAGATTTTGATAGCAAAATTAAAAAAATACATTTTTTTTATGTGAAATAAAGAATATTATCAAGCAATGAAAGCGCTAATTAAGAAAGTAATTCTCATTACACAAAGTGGTAAAGTAAACCGATATAATAGATAAAGTCAGTAATTACAGTTGACTCTTGGTAGATTTTTGTGAAGAAAACAAAGTTTGTTTAAATTATTAGTAGATAAGCTGTTACGCAAATGATTTTGAAAGAGACCTGCAGTTGAAAACAGACACTCTGAGGCTATTGAGCTGAGCAAGAACGTCGCGCGCACGTTGTTCATTTCGTGCGCTTTTCTAACTCATGATATCGGTCGAATATAATCGGCGATGCTGATATATCGGCCGATATATTGGTATCGGAATCGTTACATCCATAGTTAAAAGCCCAAAAGCTCTGATTGCTGTAGGTGATTATAACATCCTTCCCTACTGTAAAATTTAAGTAACATTTTAGTAGTAAAATTTTCAAACATATTCGAACATAGCTTCATCTGAAATATGTGATCGCTCCTTAGTAGTTTTACGTTGCAAGCAATCTTTTCAATTACTACCAAACAAATATATTTCAATAGAATTATGATTATAGTAAGAATTGTAGTGGTAGAGTTACACTGCAGCTATATTGTTGTACCACGAACGGGTTGGCTCGACCGGGGAAGGACCATGCTCTCACATAATACCAGCTCCATGCTGCTGTGTCTCGTACGAGACGGAGCAGCATTGAGCTAAGAAATAAAGAATTTGAGAATAGAATCCCGTAATTTGTATTAAAAAAAAATAATCCACAAGATCTGAAAAATTCAGAATACAAAATACACACAAAAATAATTTTATGTTATATATTGTAAAATTAAAGTAAATAAACCAATAGTGCGCCTATGGTAAATGGCTATTGCAGTCCATGGTCTCCTGCCACAAACTATAAGCGAATAAGACTCACCTTTGACAACTAAGGTGGAATACCCCACAGCCTGTATACTGGCGCTCTATAGCCTTTAGTTCTTGCACTGCTGAACCAGTGCTTAACCTCTTAGGGTGCTACCTACCTAGATGGACTCGTAGCCAAGTGTTTTTCGAGAATGAAATCACAATTAATTAACAACAGAGAAGATATGTTTTCAGTTTCAAAATGTTTTGACATTATTAAAAAAAACTTACGGAAATTATGTCCTTGACGATAGCCTTGTCGGTGGACATCTTGGCGCGATTGATGACCGAAACGTTGGGCCCCACCCACGTCATAAACATGAATTTGCGACGTTTCGACATCTCGTCGCCCATTTGCAACCTGCCAAAGAAAACTAATTATAAAATCTACCTGAAAACCTGCGAGTGTCAACCAAAGCACGACAACTACAGCAAGTATTCCCCTCATGAGGCTATGGGAAGTTGGAAAGGCCTCTGTTTGTTTAACTTGATAACAATAGTTCTATAAATACCGGATGGCGCCACAGTCAAGTTAAATCGCGCTGTATTTATTTTTTCTACGCACTGTACAGGCTTTTAGCATTTCTTATCAAGTTTTGCGGAGTTGAATAAACCTTATTTATCGAATTCGTTCGTTTTATTTTTGGGAGAACCTCACATAGGCGGTTCTATTCAGCAGTAGGCTTTGATAGGATGTATCTGTAATTAAACAAATCAATAAATTCTGCTGGCGGTGCAAGAGATCTATCACCGTATTTCGTTCCATTACTATGGAGAATGCAAGAAGAATCTTTAAGGTTTATAACAAATTTCGTGCACGCCAGACGTACTACATAGACTGTACACGGTGAGCTACTCATCAAAGGTGCTCACTCACGTCGGGTACAATACGGCCGACGACGTACAGTGATATTTTCGCCGAGCGTGGCGATTGAAACCGGTCCACAATGAGAAGTAAAACGTACCGTTTCAGAAAAAAGTTACTTTAATAGATCTCGACTTGTACTTGTTTCTATTCTAATATTATTGCACCCCGTCAAACGTCTACCGCTGGACATAGCTTCCCGAATAGTTTGCCACAATAGTTTGGCACAGTGTGGCCTTGAGCTACACGTATCCGCCGACTGCGTGCATGTTCCCTCTAGTGGGGGCACCCAACACTGTGCTTGCTACTACGTGACTGGTTCCGAAAGTGTCCTTTTCACACGTGGTAGAGCCACGCTGCAGCTATATTACGGTTGTAACACGAACGGGTCGGCTCGACCGGGGCAGGACCACGTTCACACATAATACCAGCGTAAAATAGCAGTTTAATACTGCTGCGTTTCGTATAGTGAGTGTAGAGACCCGGAGATCCTTTTTTACTTGAAACGATGCATTCCATCTTAGTCCTCAGGGGTGACAACGAAACTGCGTTTTGATTCTTAATCGAGGATAAATGTAGATGTCTATGTACCCACAGTATCCACTTACCACCAGGTATACTGTGTGTTGGTTTGTCACCCTTATTCTATAAAAAAATTATACACCATATCATTCAGAAGAAGTAGTCGTAATTAACGTGCTTAGGTAAGTACCCGTAAATTGGACAAAAAGTGTGTTGAAATAGCTACCTGATACCGATTGTTCTAACTTAATGACTTTCTAATACCAATTTTATCCCGTATAATAAAGGTGACAAACGAGAACACAGTGCACTTGATGGTAATTGGTGCCGTGTCCCTTAGACATCTACATAATATAGGTATCCGCGATTAAGAATCTAAATAATATAGATGCGTTGTTACTCCTGAGGACTATGACGGATTGCTCCGTTACAAATGAAATAGCAGCATATTTCACGCTGCTGGCATTACCCAGTCGAGTGGTAAACCCATTCGTATCGTCAAGATACAAAATTTGACCTGCACAAAGTTCAAAAACTTTGTTAAACTAAGTTTATATAATAAGGGTTTATTATAGATAAATATTAAGGAATTTGTGGATGATAATAACCACTGGAGAGGGTGATCGCTACCAAGCTATTTCTAATTCGTTTTGTGTTGTTAATTGTAACATAAATGATTGTAAACTCTTATTTAAAAAAAAGTCCCGCTGGGTTTCTTGCTAGTTCTTCCCAGGACAGAGGTTTTTTTTTTTTTGCAAACCAGTGGGAAATGAAAAAAGTGACTTTCAATAAGTGTTATTTGTAATCCATATTGAATAAAAAAGTTTCTGTTTCTGTTCCGTGCCACGCTTTGTCTATGCTATGGCTGCAGATAGCATAGACAAAGCGTGGCTCTGCTACGTTAGATATTAAAACTTGCACATTGATAACTTAGATCAAAAAATAATTAGTTAGACAGAGCACTGTGACGGCGAAATCAAGCCAAAACTGTGCTATATTGTAAAACATGAACTAAAACGTGCGTATTCATCTAAAATCATTTGCAACAAACAAAATGATTTCATGTTGCAGCCTATTAAATTGCACGGCTGAGCATAAGCCTCCCCCACAGATTGCTTCATAGGAGGCATATTTGCTATAGTTGCCAAGCTTGGCAAGCCGGTTGGCAATCGTAGTTTTTTTTTATTTTTAGTCATTATTTGGAAGACGCTGCTGCCCATCTCCTGATTTTGTTTCCTCTGTCACCTCTTACGACCTCCACGGGATGACGTGGGGCAGGTAGCAGGTAGTGGATATTCTTATATAACCGTAACTGAACTTACCTGAGGTATCCAAAGGCGCGTTCGTCGTCGGCGAATTGCTTGCGGAATTCTGTGAAGTCGCTTCCCCGCGCTGAGCACACGATGCGGGAGCCTTCAAACTTGAACACCGCCCTGCGATACCGTCACACGTTACTAGACAATGAGGGCATCCACGAATTTTTTGTGGCAAATTACATAGCGGGGAAGTTATTTTTGTTAGGAAAATGTCACAAAGTACGATCCTGAGCCACTTGCATCCATCGACTACCTGCATGTCTTACCTGGTCGTCACTCCATCTAGTGGGGGGACGCCCTACACTTCGTCCGCTGGTACGAGGCTGTCATTCGAGAACCTTTCTTCCCCATCGGTTATCGATTTTTTAAGCTATATGGCCGGCCTATTGCCACTTCAGCTTACTAATCCATTGGGCTATACTGCGGATACTCTCATTTCTAAGTTTAGCATGCAGAGAAACTCCGAGCATAGCCCTCTCCATAACTCACTGAGCGAATTTAAACGTCCTCATACGGCCAGCAGTGAAGGACCACATCTTAGATCCATAGGTCATCACTGGCCACACGCACTGGTTGTACAATCAAGTTTTGAGGTATGCCTGACGAGAAGATGTGTCGTAATATCCCGAACGCCGCCCAGCCGAATTGAATCCGGCGATTGACCTCTCGGTCGAAGTTGGACTTACATATTCGGACTATTTGTCCTAGGTAAACATACTCGTCAACAAATTCGAGCTTAGTGCTCCCAACAACCACCGGCATAGGTACGACATGGACATTACACATGACTCGTTTTGTCCATGTTTATCTTAAGACCTATCCGGTGGGAGACATTATTTAGGTCATAGAGCATAGTGCTTAGATCCTCCAGTGATTCTGCCATAAGGACTATATTGTCGACAAATCACATCTGAGTTATGTACTCGCCATCTCGCTCAGATATGTCCGGGATATCATCGGAATAGTGTCGGATAAGACTTGCTCTTGGATCGTTATACACACTTACGTGTAGCTTCATCGATGACGTGTTCAGCTGCCCACAGAACCTCTCAATCTCACTCAAATTTCCAGGTGTCCTGGAAACGATGCTGCCAAACTCGGTCTTCAGCTGTTCTGTTGGCTTTTTCTGGCAAATAGATCTCTGGCAAAGACTTTAGAGCCCTGGTTACGCACGATGGCTTCTTCAATACGAGCTGTATTGAAATTGCGTAAGTTCCGCCGCATGCATTTGAAGATCTATCTGTTCAGTTGCCTGTATGCTGTCAAATCTGTTGAAGGCTGCAACTTTATTTCCCGTCTAACAGCCATGAGATTAAGAGTGTGATTGATGAGTTTTTGTGTTTTTCTGCGACGGCGCTTACAGAACTTAACTCCGATCGCATGGACAGTTTCCACAAGCTCTCATTCGATTTTGTAACTCAAGATGAAAGTTTCCGAGTCTTTGGATTAAACCACGAGAGTGACGGAGCGTTGACTTCACTAGACGTGACCTCTCCAACTTCACGTTTAGGTTGAATGTGCCTCTCACCATTCGATGTTCGCTGCAAGATTTTGCCCTTGCGATCACTGAGACATCACCGAACAGTTGTCGTCTGGTCGTCATAATGACGTCAATCTCATTTTTTGTTGAACTGTCGGGGCTCGACCAGGTCCACTCACTGTGGGGCCGCTTTTGAAAGAAAGAGTTCATCATAAAGAGTCCCTCTTATTCCATAAAGCCTCTACTTTCAACTCGCCGTTCTTTAAATTTAATAAAAATAATAAAATAATATATAAATTAATACTCATCAAAATTGAAAATAGACGAATCAATTGTATATTCAGCGAAAGCGAGCCCCAGAACCAACCATCTAAGACCGAATTTTAATACAAACTTTTCTATGTCTAGACCGAGTCCATCAGTGTTGTTACCATCATCTTACCTATTTCTTCCGTTAAGTAGTATTTTTTTATAGGATAGGGTGACAAACGAGCACACAGTCCACCTGATGGTAAGTGGATGCTGTGGCCCATATAATATAGTGATTACGAATTAAAATGCAGATGCATCACCTGTGAGGACTAAGACGGAATGCCCCATTTCCAGTAAAAGAGGTCCCCAGTTCTCTACACTCACCATAAAAAACACAGCAACATTAATCTACTATTTTACGGTGGTATTCTGTGAGAGCGTGGTCCCTCCCCGGTCGAGCCGACCCATTCGTGCTACAACTATACTACTAATATAACCGCAGCATGGCTCAACGCAGTAAGCAGTAACGCGTGTGTTGCTGTGTTTCGATCTGCGGGGTAAAACGAGCAAGTATGGTTTCAGGCTGTAAGACATGTCTTCTCTTAGATTAAAGGAGTGACATTGGCTTTTTAACCTGAAGTTAGTTGCAAGTGTGCAGCCCTGGACACTTGCAACTAACTTCAAGCTACTCACCATAATAAGGACTTTCAACTAGTTTGTCACTTTATGCTTATTAAAAAAAATACAAAACCGGATGTGTAACCGGTGTAATAAAATAAAAACGGGATCAAGAGATAAAGGAAAAAAACACAGCTCACCACTCAGTAGGCGTAGCGTCAGACCGAACATCTTCATATGCGGCCCGTATCGTGTCCCGGTCAAGACCGGTTGTCATGGCAACCTGAAGAAAAATATTTGAATTAGTATCTTAAGAAAACGCCCACATATATTCTAAAATATGGAGCCTTCTATAATACAGCCTAAAAGCGACTGTGAAATGTACTAATGTTCTTGCGTGGTAGAGCAATACCGCACATCTATTAGGATTAGGTTTATCTGGGCTAGTTTTGGCAGAAAAAAATTAAAAAAAGTTTTTTTTTATTTAATGGGCTACAAAAAGACTTAACATTGTTGATACATAAGTAATCTAGGTTCATTTAGTTTTTAGGTGGACACATCTATTTAACATTGGACTTTACTAGAGTCCACCAACTTGGATCCTTTTGTAGCATTCAGAAAAGATTTAAAATTCAGACAATTTACTTTATTTAATACATAGTTCAATCTAATAACTAACCGATCGTTTATTAAATCCAGGGCTTTACGTTAACTTTCCGAGAAGTTGTTTGTCTGGAAATATTGAGTTTTGTCTGGAGTCTGGAGATCATTTAAAATATCGGGTCAACCCAGACGAATCCCGACATCTGGCAACCCTAATTATAGTAGTAGCACGAATGTGTCGGCTCGACGTGATAAGATCACGCTCTCACACAATACTTAGAATAGAAGAATAACAACTTAATACTGCTGTGTTTTGTACGATGAACGTAGAGAACTGGAGATCTCATTTACTGGAAACGAGGCATTCTATCTTAGTCTGGGGTGACAACGCATCTGCATTTTAATTTGTACTCGAGGATAGATGCAGGTGTCTTTAGGCCACAGCATCCACTTACCATCAGGTGTGCTCGTTGTCACCCTTATTCAAAAAAAGGAAGTTATGAATATGCGAACGGTTTTCTAAGTAGAATATGCTCAAAATAGGGTTAGTAAAACAAGTAGTTGTGTGCATCCACCACTGAATTTCGTACCGTAGATGACATATGAAGCGACTATGGGAGATGATAAGAATAATCACAATAGATGGCGTTATACCAATTCGACTACGCCAGACGTAACAAACCCTGGCCGACGATGGAGAATAACGACAAACCGCGAGATGTCTGGTATTACCAATCCGCCACCAGCCTAGCGTGATGTAAGGCAAATCCTCCCAACACCGGGAGATGCTCATATCCATGAATTCAGGTTGATGAAGAAGAGGACGACTTGTGCCATCAGGGAGACTGTTGATACTATTGAATACGATCCTATATCATATGATATCCAATATCTATTTAAAGTTTCTAAATACAGTGTGTCCGGTCACGGACTAACGATATTCTAGGTACTTATAATACAGCTATTTTAATATAAAAATACACTACACACTGAGGTCTAATCCCCTCCCCTCTCTGTGGCGGCCATTTTGTTTTTTTCTGGAGATATTCTCATATCTCTCAAAGTTTTGATCGTTTTAGATAAAAATTGGCTCATTCAGAGGGCAACAATATTGTCTATCGTTTACGTTACCAAAAAAATTGTTAACATACTCGTATCTTTAAATAAAAAAAAATTACTTCAAATGGATATCGAAAAATTATGCTAATTGGCTAATTATTGTAAATTACTGCAAAAACAACCCCATTTACCCTATTTATTTTTTTACTAGATCGACAGATTTTGAGTTAAGCTACAATACAACATAAAATTTACAGCTGTATGTTTATTACTTTAAGAATTATTGTTGAAGGCCTGCACAGGCCTTATTTTTTGTTTGTGTTTGCGCATACGCTACGTTCAAACTATAAGTTTACAATAGTAGATATATTCCGTGCGAGTGTTGCCTTTGCCTCTAAGATCTAAATAACGTTTGATGAAGTATACCTTTGAAGAACAAGAAAATTCTGAATGACACGATTCAACTTCTTGGATATCGTCACTAAGGCAGGAGTTGTCTTCTTTTCCCTCCTTGACGATGGCATAGAGATCGTCGATGCGTTTTCTTAAAACGTTAATTTCACTTCTGAATTTTCTTTTATCCGTAGCAGACTCTTCTAAAGCGACCATTTTTTCGGAAAATTGCGACAATATATTACGAAACTCGTCTACATTTTTGGTAAGAATGTCGAATTTAGTAACAATATTGTTTTGGTTATCAGATACTTCCCTTATACGATCCTGTAATGATTTATAATTGCCTTCGATTTGTTCAGGGTGGCCATCTGCATACATATTGAATACTTATATATTTTCAGAAATAGTGTAAACTATTTTACATTACACTTCGTACATGTTTTAGATTAATTGAATATATTTTAAAGATACATTAATATGATTTCATTATTAAATTTGACGTTTATTACTTTTTCCTTATGCCGTAAATTTCACCAGATATTTTGCTCTAATAATTGTAAGCATAAAGGTTTCTTATATAGTAGGTTTATCTATGAATTAAACTATTTTACGTCGGCTCTTTATTTCGGTATTTACGTTAAATATGAACATCCGGAATAATTTCATCTGGTTAAAACAAAATCGATTTATATCAGTAGTGAGAAATTCTATTTCGTGCGTATTTCATAATATTAGCTATGCTTAGATTTGAACCCATGACTTGGTAACTAATGGAAATGACGTCAGTATCTACTTGATAACGCACATAACAGATGTCGGAAAAAATCTATGTGTCACATAAAGAATATTATAAAGAATTGAAATATTCTTTGAATCTGTTGCATTACTCCATGAAAAAACTTGTTGTTAGTAGGTGGTTTTAATAGCGATAGTAAATACTGCTATACATTTAATGCTACCGTGTACAACGGAGTTAGAACACCCACCACAATATAATTCCCTGAGTGCTGGAAAAGGCAACATAGTAATGAAACCAGGTAGGCAGCGGTGTCTTTTTAATAACAACAAGAAATTAGAAACTGCAGTTGTCAACTCGCATAGCAACTATTCATCTATCATTATAGGCAAATTTTCCCCCTATGAGGCTATGAGGCAATCTATGGGGAGGGGGGGACTATGTTCAGCTGTGGTCTTTGATACTTAAAACTTAAAATAAAAACATGAAGTATTTTCATAGAAGCTTCTGAAATCACTTGATGACGATGATGATAGTAATCAGTTTAATACAACCGATTTTCAGACACAATAGTAAGATAATGAGCCTGGCAAGCGCGAAAATTTGGTATTAAAATATATCTATTACAAAAGCTTATTTTACGTAGTTACATCACACTGGTTTCTGTTTCACGTGAATACATGCAGTAATACTGAAGTTATTAATTACTACGAGAAGCTTGGGGCGGTTTTTCAAATTCTCGAGATTTGGCTCGTGGTGTATTCACCTACATACTGGCTTGCTACATATTTATTTATCTATGCTACGTATGCAACGGTCGATCACGCTAGTATTTCCACAAATTTTTCCTATCTAATTTAAAAAGGTTGTAAGAGGTGTTTGTAGAGGGCTAATTTTAACAATTTAACGTGAAAGTTGGCTATTGATGAGGCCAATCCGACAATTTACCTAGGTACTAACCTGAAGTAAATGGTTATGGTAGCGCATTATTTGTAAAAAGTAGTGACAAAACAGCAATGTTTACCTAAAGCATTAAATTATCTATGAAGTAGTAGAAGGTTGGTTATGAATATTACATAATATGTTGTACCTAAATCAGGACTGTTGCAACAAAGCTAAGGGTTGCGTTAGTCGAAAAGTTTAGTAAGAACTAAACTCGTGTGAAGTAGACGCAAAATCTTCACTTACATTTTCACAGTTTTCTTAATAATTCCTGCTTTTTAAGTTTTCCTACAGCGGACCGTACATTTAACTACTTTTGACAAGCAAACTTGTGAAGCACTACGCCGTACTTAAGTTTCAGCAGTTCTCGTAGTAGACATGCCAAGTCATTTTCAAGTGAAAAAGAAAAATGAATTTATTTTATGACGTCCTTTTTGGTAGCTTAATATCAAGGGCTCAGGGTTCGATTTCGGAGCTGAAACAATTCTGGGAAGATTTTTTATCGTAGGTATATTACGATATTCTGAAAACCAATATTTTTAAAAGTTATTCAGCGAGTAGGCGAATCGCGAGTTATGACGTCATCGTACTTTTTCCGGCCGACTGAATTTCCACTCCGCCCACTAGGGACGATCTGGTAAGAGATGCAGGAAGGAAAAGGTTCAAGAACGTCCTTCGTGGTATTCCTTGGGGAAGGCCTACGTTTAGCTATAGACTAGTGGTGGGATGACCATTCTTATAGATAACGGCAACTTCGTACTACGAATTTTATCGATTTAATCTCGTAACTATGGGCAGCGACCATATTTTAAAAATTATACTAAGGTGGAACGCAACTAAATCTTCAGGTACGCGTTAAAAGCGTTATAAGTGGAATATTCTTTAAATCAATTAGGCGTTCAGCCTTCATTAATTAATTTTAAAATTAAGTATATTATTTTCTACTTGTCAGATCCACTTTTCTGCCATCAAGGCAGCACCACTGCTGTGTAATATTTGACAATTTCATAGCAAGAGTTATTTTGTTTGAAAAATGTAAAGGTTTATGTCTCTTTCTGTGCTCTAATTGTATATTTATTTAGATTAAAAATAAATAAACCGAAACACATATACATATACCCAAAAAAAATTTATTAAAATGTGCAAAAAATTAAAGAGCAAACCACTGACGCATCGTTTTCAGTTCATATTCGTACTCTAGAAACTTGTCATATTTAAAACTAAATGGCATTGTGTAATTAACATTGTATGTTCATATTGTAATGCGATGCTTTAAATAATGAACTATTATGATAATACTGTATATGTATCACAATTTTGTAGTAATTATTGTAACCAATATTTTATATTAGAATTATTTACGTAGTTTTCAAAAATGTACAAGAATTTCCAAAAAGTGTAAACAACAGGAAAGCGAAAACTAAGTTACGAAAAACAAGTTATTATACACGTGAATTCTGTTAAAATATTTTCAATCTGATCTATACATCGTTAAAAAATCTGGGACAAAATAAAAGAAATTTTGAGATCTAAAGCAGTTTTATTTGTTTTCTACCACATCAAATTAAAGGAATGCAAGAAAGAAACTGCTAAGCATGATTTACATGCCTCCACGAAGTCGAAGCACGAGGTGAAGTGTGGACTCTTTCTGAATATTGTAGTCTGAAAGAGTGCGCCCATCTTCTAGTTGTTTGCCAGCAAAGATAAGACGCTGCTGGTCTGGAGGAATGCCTTCTTTATCTTGAATTTTTGCCTTTACATTCTCAATTGTGTCAGAAGGCTCAACTTCTAAAGTAATGGTCTTTCCTGTCAAGGTCTTCACGAAGATCTGCATTCCACCTCTGAGACGTAATACTAAATGAAGGGTTGACTCTTTTTGGATATTGTAATCTGAGAGTGTGCGTCCATCTTCAAGCTGTTTTCCTGCAAAGATCAACCTCTGCTGATCCGGGGGAATGCCTTCCTTGTCTTGGATTTTAGCCTTGACATTCTCAATTGTGTCTGAAGGTTCCACCTCTAATGTGATAGTCTTGCCTGTCAAGGTCTTCACAAAGATCTGCATGCCACCTCTGAGACGTAATACTAAATGAAGGGTTGATTCTTTTTGGATATTGTAATCCGAGAGTGTGCGTCCATCTTCTAGTTGTTTGCCAGCAAAGATCAATCTTTGTTGGTCTGGAGGGATGCCTTCCTTGTCCTGGATTTTGGCCTTCACATTCTCAATTGTGTCCGAAGGCTCCACCTCTAATGTTATGGTCTTACCCGTCAAGGTTTTGACAAAGATCTGCATGCCACCTCTTAAACGGAGCACCAAGTGAAGCGTTGATTCTTTTTGAATGTTGTAGTCAGACAGTGTGCGTCCATCTTCAAGCTGTTTACCAGCAAAGATCAACCTTTGCTGGTCTGGAGGAATGCCTTCCTTGTCCTGAATTTTAGCTTTTACATTTTCAATTGTGTCTGATGGTTCAACTTCCAAAGTTATGGTCTTGCCTGTTAATGTCTTTACAAAGATTTGCATACCTCCTCTCAGACGTAATACTAAATGCAGGGTTGATTCTTTTTGAATATTGTAATCGGAGAGAGTGCGTCCATCTTCAAGTTGTTTGCCTGCAAAGATCAACCTCTGCTGGTCTGGGGGAATGCCTTCCTTGTCCTGGATTTTAGCCTTTACATTCTCAATTGTGTCAGAAGGCTCAACTTCCAACGTGATGGTCTTCCCTGTCAATGTTTTAACAAAGATTTGCATACCACCTCTCAGACGTAATACCAAGTGGAGGGTGGATTCTTTCTGAATGTTGTAATCTGAGAGTGTGCGTCCATCTTCGAGCTGTTTTCCTGCAAAGATCAACCTCTGCTGATCCGGGGGAATGCCTTCTTTGTCTTGGATTTTAGCCTTGACATTCTCAATTGTGTCAGAAGGTTCCACCTCTAATGTGATAGTCTTGCCAGTCAAGGTCTTCACAAAGATCTGCATGCCACCTCTTAAACGGAGCACCAAGTGAAGTGTTGATTCTTTTTGAATGTTGTAGTCAGATAGTGTGCGTCCATCCTCGAGCTGTTTGCCCGCAAAGATCAACCTCTGCTGATCTGGGGGAATGCCTTCCTTGTCCTGGATTTTAGCCTTCACATTCTCGATAGTATCTGAAGGTTCCACTTCTAATGTGATAGTCTTGCCAGTCAAGGTCTTGACAAAAATTTGCATGCCTCCCCTCAAACGCAGCACTAAGTGAAGTGTAGACTCTTTCTGAATGTTGTAATCAGAGAGTGTGCGCCCATCTTCCAGCTGTTTGCCAGCAAAAATAAGTCTTTGCTGGTCTGGGGGAATGCCTTCCTTATCCTGGATTTTAGCTTTCACATTTTCAATTGTATCAGAAGGCTCTACTTCCAACGTGATAGTCTTGCCTGTCAAGGTTTTGACAAAAATCTGCATACCACCTCTTAAACGGAGCACTAAGTGAAGTGTAGACTCTTTCTGAATGTTGTAATCGGAGAGTGTGCGCCCATCTTCCAGCTGTTTACCAGCAAAGATCAATCTTTGCTGGTCTGGCGGAATGCCTTCCTTGTCTTGGATCTTGGCCTTCACATTCTCAATTGTGTCTGAAGGTTCCACCTCCAAAGTAATGGTCTTGCCCGTCAAAGTCTTCACAAAAATCTGCATATTGTTCTGTAAAAGAAAAAAAAACAAGATTACATTTATGTACGACAACAGACTTTATAATTTAGACAATGACATTTAAAAAAAATCACAAACATTGGTCAACAATAATCTAACAAAGAAAATATAACTATAGCTAACTGTTAGGTTGCTGATGTCCTTACTAATAAATACATAGTAATTTACCGTGATATTATAGGCAAATAAATAATTCCTGACCGAGAATTTATAAATTTTAATGGTATCTTGAGTTTATAGAACATGCATTAGCCCCCTATTATTGCATCAGATGTTTCTTTGATCTATTGACAAAAATACTGTATTGGCAAATTTCTGTTTATATTATGAAATATTTTGATGACCAATTTAACATTTACACACATTTATTATTTCACTGTTGATATTGACGTCAATACTTGAATTTTCTTATAAATACTTGTTCAAATGTAAAATAAATCTACGAAACAAAAGATCCCACGTATTTAAGATGGCGGAAAATAAAGACTACGGCTCCGCCCATGTCTATTGTCTGAGATAATATTTAGGTCATAATGAAGAGTTATTTCACAAATACAATAAAATTTATTTATATCATAGTAATAATAACAAATTGTTGTAAAAAAATTATTATGTATGATGAAGTACATTCGGTATTTTATGTAGTGAGCTATGACCTACATAAAGTACCGAATGTAAAAATTTAAAAAAATATGTCTATCTAACCCGTAAAACTGTAGTTGATATTTTAGTCTTAGATATATCATATTCCTTGAAAACAAAGACTACATAAACTATTTGCATTACGTTTCACAAATCCCACGTCAGACAAAATGGCGTTCGATAAAAACTACGCATTTCAAGCAAAACGGAACCATACAATATCTATGTTGCAAATCTAAAAGAAAATGTAAGAGTACTTACCAACTAACAAAAATTTATCCAGTAACTAGAATTTCCAAACCAGCAGCTTTAATTATATTTAGTAATTGTAAAATGATCACACACGAACTTTAGTCACACGCCTTGTTCCTTTTTCAAGTCTCTTGTAAATGAAGTGCGGGAGGAGGGTCGACCGTTTTTATACACATGAAGTACGTCGATCAATAAACGTTCATTGTACGGAAACGATGAACTCCGAGGACCGAACAGACAAAAGCCGAAGCCCGAAGATTGTGAATTTTTATCGTTATCTCGTTCTATTACGTGCAAAGGAAAAAGATGGCTATATCTGACTGATCATTCTAGAACAGACACGAAGTTTTCCTTTGTGACGTGACGTGACGTAGCAATACCAAATCGCAAACAGGCAAGGCAAAAAACAAAACAAAAACAACAAAACAAACTGAGTAAGCTGACTAATTACGAGAACAATAAAGAAAATAATGTGTTTCTAAACATTTCGTAATAATTTCATGAGATTACTATTAATATTTTTATATAAGTTACGGTATGTAAAATGAAGTGCGTAATCCACCATCTTCATTTTCTCGTAAATTCATTCCCGACCCCGTAATTAATTAGGTAGGTACCTACCTACTTATTTTAAAATGGGTAATGGGATAGAAGATTAAGAATGAAGAGCTACCATGACGCCAGACATGACGTTTTTTACGTAGTGAGTCCAACTCGATTAATAAAAGGTCTTACTTTTTAGTTTAAGCGTAGTGTTTTTTTTTTTTTCATATATAGCATAGGTACGGGTGACAAAAGACCACACAGTTCACCTGATGGTAAGTGGATGCTGTGGCCCTCGGATATCTGCGTCCATCCTCGATTAAAAATTAAAATGCAGATGCATTGTCATTGTCACCCCTGAGGATAAAGATGTAATGCCTCGTTTCCACTTTCCAGTAAAAAGGGTCTCCGGTTCTCCACACTCACCATACGAAACACAGTACGTAGCAATTTTACAGTGGTATTCTGTTAGAGCGTTGTCCTACCCCGGTCGAGCCGACGCATTCCTGGGTTTTTACTAATTTTACATTTTTGGAATTAGCAACCTTTTTGTTTCATTTATGTTTCGTACATAATCAAACATTTCCCGATTACCAAGAATATTTTGGGATAAAAAACTAAAGCCGGAGACCAAAAAAGGAAGTTAGACGTAGTGTACCTACTTTTCTTAACTTCTTGACGTGATCTCTTTCATATTTCATTTCTTCTCAGCCTGTAAAAGTTGCCTAATGGACGCCACATATGAGCCTAAAACAAGTTATGGTGCTAACAGGTGATTTTAGATGCATGTAATATGTACGTGCGTGCGTGTTCCTACGTTAAGTTGACTGGGAGAGAATGCCTAATGGCATTAAGTCCGCCATTTGTAATCCTTTTATTAGGGTGCAATTAAGTGTAAATAAATAAAAATAAATAGCAGAGAGAGCACGGTTTTTGCTTGATTTTTGGATCACCGAAAATATACCCGGCGCGCCGTCTTTATTTTCTTGTTAATCTGAGACTAAAACATGGCGATGACATTGAAATGTTTCCTTTGTTGTCTACTTTCATCTTTCACTATTCATTAACCCATTACTCAGTCAAATGACATGTATTGTTAATCTTTTGATAACAAAACAGCGATAAACTGTCTATTGAGGCTATCACTGGTACATTTAAAACGATAAATTTATTACGCTTATTGTTATGACTTCGAAATTAGTTCAAAGATGACTGAATTATTATATATATTTATATATTATAGCATTGGGTGATAAACGAGCACACAGTCCACCTGATGGTAAGTGGATGCTGTGGCCCATAG
>DWHP01000636.1:0-18764 GCA_018247895.1 Parnassius honrathi
TAACAAATTTTAACTTCGCGACGCGACGTAATAAAGAATGCCGGTCAGCCGACTACAACAATAGGCTCACGGGCGTGCAGTAGCGGAACTTGCAGCGAACTGACGCTAAGCTGCGCGGCCGCCGCTCGCGACACGAATTTTTTCCTGCACCCCGCTAGCAGTTCCCCCTGCTCGAAGCTAGCGGCGTAGAGCGAAAACTGATAAATAAATTAAAAAAAGATAAATAGATTGACTTGCCAATCGCACTAAACAATCTTATTTAATACAATATGTTTTACTTGTGAGATACAGTTGTGTTTTCGTGCGAAATAGTAGATTAATAGAGATCGAAAATGAAATATTAATTTTTATTAAAATATAAAAATCGAAATATTATTTTGTTCATTAAATTCACAAACTAACGAGGGTATCGTAAATTTGAAAGATTCTTAGTATACAGTAAAATTACAAAGACTATAATGTAACTCATCATAATATTGACCCTGGTGACTCTGATTGATCTCATTATAGCGCTGTCTACTCTGACAGGTTGCTATCAAACGGGCACCTTGAATCACCGGGACTTTCCCACCATGACCTTATTTATGTATCATACAGCCTTAAACCTCCCAAATATTGACCTACCGTACTGTTCCTACATAATTTTAGTAGAATTAATATGGATAAGGTTTTGAAAGACGCATCGCTTATAGATTTTACGCTATTAGCAACTGCATCTACAGTAGATGATAAAGTAACAATTTTTAACAATATAATTCATGTTTTGTATGATAACCATGCTTCTGTACGTAAAGAAAACTATGACCAGCTCCTTAGATCACTGAAGATGTACGGAAGGCAATGACCAGGCGAAATCGAGCCTTTGCACGGTTCAATAGGAGCAGATATGAGGAAAAATAGTTGCCTTTTAGGAAGGCCAGAAACAGATGCAATCAGATGATACGTTCTGCAAAACGTCGATTTATCCATAACAATATAAGTAATTCTTCGCCAGCTGCTGTGTGGAAATTCCATAGTTCTCTAGGTGTGGATAAAACACCTTCTCTGGATTGTGGTTTATCTCTTTCTCACGCTGCTTTAAATCTTCATTTTGCTTCTGCTTCTGCTATGGACCTTTCAAGCCGATCTCAAACAGTCACTTACCACGTACCAGTCTTTCTTTTTAACGCTGTAGATCAGGATGAAATTAGGAAGACTCTTCTGGCAATCACATCCAAGGCTGTCGGTTGCGATGATATTAGTAGAGCCATGATTATTAATATTGTAGAACACATTCTCACCGCAGTCACATATATTGTTAATTTTTCGCTTGACCCGGGTCAGTTTCCAAGTCAGTGGAAAAAGGCTTTCGTAAGACCCCTCCCTAAAGTATCCGATCCTACACTTCCCAATCACTTTCGTCTCATATCAGTTTTACCTTTCCTATCTAAAGTTTTGGAAGCCTGTATTCATAAGCAAATTTCCAATTTCATATATAAACATAGCCTCCTGAGTACTTTTCAGTCCGAGTTTCGTCCTGGTCACAGCACGAAATAACTGAAGATATTAGAGAAGGAATGGAAAACAAGAAAGTTACAGTTGTGGTGCTCGTTGACTTTTCTAATGCTTTTAACACGGTTGACCCTTCTTGCTATCCTTTCTTATTATTGGTTTGCACCGTCAGTCCTGAAATGGTTCTCATCTTATCTTCGCAAACGTCAACAATCTGCCCACGTGGAGCAAATGACTTCACAGTGGGTTGACCTGATTTCTAGCGTACCGCAAGGCGGTATACTTTCTCCGTTAATCATCTCTATTTTTATTAATTCCGTTACATCCAATATTGACTGTACATCTGTATTCTGATGACGATTAACAAATTGAATTCCAAACTCAAGTCAGTCTGTGATTGTTAAATGCGCTTTGGATTATCTGTCAACCCTACGAAATGTCAAACGGTGATTTTGGGTAGCTCAGGGATGCTTGCAAAAATTGATGCCCCTAGCCTGCCTCCCGTCTATTATAATGATCACCTGATACCGTTCTCTTCCTCAGTTAAAAATCTTGGTCTCCATATTGATAGTACTCTGTCCTGGGGAGTTCATATCTCCGAAACATGTCGCAAAGTCTCTGGCTCTTAAGTTCTCTTTATCGCTTGAAAATTTTTATCCCCTTTAAGACTAACACTTTAAGACTATGCCTAAAGGCATTAAGTCCGCCCCTTGTAATCCTTTTTATAAAGTGTAAAGAAATAAATGTTGTGGGATTATTAATTTTTAAATAAATAGGCGATAAATTTATAGGCGAATATATATTTTATACGTAGTTTTTTTTTGCTCTATTATTCATAACTTGAAATGAATAATAACTAATACCATGATAGTTTCACTTTAAGGCATTTTCTCAATAATATTTTTTATATTCGACCAATTTAATATTTTATTAAGGATTTCTTTTCAACATTATTTAGCATTATTTACCAAATACATACGTATGAAAAATTATGTGTCCGAATTTTATGCGCTGCTTTATAGTACATCAGATTGCGACAAAACTTAATAAGTTATTGTTGACAAAGTTTGTACTGCTCGAAGGATATAGGAATAGTACAATTAACTTACAGTAGGTAGCGCGCGTATTGTACCCACTTTATTTATAGTTATTTAATAGGTTTTTACCTATGAAATTGCCGTTCTGCGGTACTGGCCATTTCAAATCAAGATAATCTTTGTTTGGCTAAGAATTCTAATCTCAAAATAATTTTATTTTAAAAACTTTGAATTCTTTTTTAAAATTAGTCATCTGTTTATTGATTGGCGTTACGTTTTCAACGCGTTTGAAATTTTTACGTCATATGGCAATATATGTTAAGAATTCGGCACAAGCGGCACGCAACATCAACAATCTCTACAGAGCGAATACTACAAATGAACGCAACACCTGTTATTCGTTTGTACGCTTCCGATCTGAAAATTTCGACTTAAAAAATGAACCCCATGGTCATCCGAAAACTTTGGTCGAGAATGACATGATACTCGTACTCGATCTACGGCTGAATTAGTAGCAGCTTTCCATAAAAGAGAAAGAAAAACGCATTCTATAAAAAAATCTGTTTGCCAATCGCTCTGCAAGTTGGTTCGGCACTTAAACAATGCCCTAAACGAAAGCTTTCCCCCAGAAAAGAGATGGTCACTGTTTGGTGATCTAGCGCCAGTGTGATTCATCACAGCTTGGCAAGAACCAAACAGGATGAGCATTACTGCAGATGTCAACTGTGAAGTACTGAACACAATGATGGAGAAGATCACACGTATCAAACCAGCTTTAGTCAATCGCTCGTCCCCGCTGCTCCTGCGCGAAAACGCGCGATCTCATACTGTACGACACGTGGTTTCCACGTTACAGGAGCTGAGGCTGGAAGCTCTCCGTCATCCGCCGTACTCACCAGACCTTGCGCCTACAGACTTCTACTTTTTTCGGAATTTTAATAACTTTTTGGTGGGAAAAAATTCAATACCCGCGAGGCAGTACAAAATGCCTTTGAAGAATTTGTTGCCTTACGTCCAGTTCATTTCTTAAGGAAGGCATCAATAAACTGCCACTGCGTTGGCAACGATGTATCGATTGCATAGGTGATTACTTTAACAGAAATAAAAAATATAGAAAAAAAGTTAACCTATTTCATAAAAAACGGCAATTTCACAGGTTAAGACCTAATATCATTCAACTTCAATGAATGTATTATCATTCCTAATTAAGCAATATAACTCTACCAAATTTAGTGGCAACACGCCGGGCACCAACTAGTTTTTTTAAAAATAAAAATGATGCTACATTTATTTTAAATTAAAATGTTGCACAAGTTGAGATAATTATAATAGATTTTTGTAATACTTTACGAAACTACTAGCTTTGCTTTTAGTAAAGGTATAGCAGCTGGTAAGATGTAACTTCAAATTGGAACTAGAATAATTATGTGTTCATCATAATCTTCTTTGATAGCTCCGTAATGCAGTGGCTTAGCGTTGAACTGCGGCTTTGAACGCTGTTGATTCGAATTCCGCACCGAACAATATTTGTACCACCTACAAATTAACAGTTTCAGTTCTTGATGTTTGTCCTTGTGAAATTTAGATAGTATGTAAACTGCGTCCATACTAGAGAAAATCTCAGGATGGAGGTTATTTTTTTAAAGAAAAATACTAAAGAAAATGTTCTATAGAAGGAAAAAAACAAAGAAGTCTAAATGAAAACATCATATTATTTGGTATAATATATTTGTCATTACAAAAATGTCAATGTTAGCAAAAATAATCACAGTCTGACACTTCTAATTTACACAACTAGTTTAGAATCTAGAATTGAGACATATAATTAATTGCCATTATATAAATCTTTGTTTATACATGCAACACCACGCTAAATTACAACGTTAATCTAAAACAAAGTCTAGTCTAGACTCCGCACAAAACCTAACTTACTGTACAACGTCAAACTTACATTGCTATCAATAGTTTCGGAAACATTGACTTCATTATCTTTTAAGCTTATAATAATTATAAACGGAAATATTTAATTAAATCGATTTTAATTATATTATAATAAACAAGATGGCGCTATTTTTGTTTTTAATGACAACTTGCTGTGTTTTGTCACTGGCAACACTGAACTGCCTATTGCAGAGGCAGATCAGAAATAAATTTTATTTTTGAAACAAATTTATTTAGCAAATATTCGGGAATTATTTTGTAAACCAAAATAAAAATAGAATTTCGTAAAACAATGGAGAGAGATAAAATTTTATAAATTAGCAAAATAATTGACTTTTAGTGTTACTACTTTCCAATTATTTAATTGTTGTGGCTTTTATAGTCTATGGCACCATCTTATTCTATGGTAACTCGTTATTCAGGTATCTCAAAGTCAATGTCTAAAGTTTAACCCTAAAACATGTCCCTACCAAGAAAGTAAAAAATATATTTATGTTATTACACAAATACCCTTTGAAAGCGTTGGACCAATCATAATTGCTAACATTCCCTACAAACCACATTACGACCAGTAACTCTTACGAGAACCCCTTATTATTATAAATACAATACTAATATTTACACATGGACTAACAGTCATTTAGCTATAAGTACTAAATGGCTTCATACCATAGCTAGCCATGATCCCTAATGCTATATAATAATAATGTATGTAAAACGGGCGATATTTCCTCGTCAATGTATTTATTGGAATCTAAAATAGATGCTTCATTTACATAAGTAACATGGCAACAATTTAGGTCTTTTTGTCAACTTTTTTTTAAATACGTAGATTGCATTGAATAGTGATCATGACGGTTTATGGAATCAAGCCACATTCTGTTTTTAGCGGTTTGAGCAATAAAAAGTTTGATATGCTTAGACAGAGTTTTATTTGTCGAAATTGAACTTTGGGTTGCTCAGTACAAATCGGTTCCTGATAACGTTTTACCAACATATAAGTTAAAAGTATTTTGATTTAAGTTATTAAAAAATAAATTAAGGTAGTTAGCAGAAGAGAGCTCAGGAATTATATGTATGTGGATAGAAGCGGTCGGTACGCAGCAACCCTTCGGAATTACATCACTCTTTACCTACGAAACTTATGTAGGTTTTTGTTTACGTTGTTAGCGCAGTTAAGGAGAAAGGGCGTCGGAAAATTTAATGTGTCTAGATACGTCCTTTAGGTAATGTAACACCGACCTTCTGTTTTCTTTCTAGAAAATATTCACATTAAATTTCCCGTCAGTTGTTTTATCAATAGAATGCTCTTAAGCAAATAACGAACTCCCCTTTGAAGAGTCATGATTCAATCTTACTAGGCCCCCTCCTTTCACTCATAGCGTGAGTTATCCACGCTTAAAACGCAATATTGTGAGCGTTACAACAAGGAAGAGTGCGATCCAAGTCAACGTGGCCACGAAGCCCATGTACACGTCAGGATCTTGTATAGGCCAGCCTCGAGTCAGAACCGAACGTAGTGATGTGGTTGCGAGCGTTAGCGGTAAACATAAAGCGATGTATCGCAAAGCCCAAGGCATTCCCTCGATTGGCCAGATCACTCCACTCAGCAGCAATGTAGGGTAGAAAGAACCGAGCGCAAGTTGGATCGCGTTCCGTTCAAGTTCGCACGCAGCCGATATTACGAAACCGAAGCACATCCCGCAGAGTCCTGAGGGCACAATAACCATTTATATTTAGAAGACAAGAAAAAAAGAAATTGTAGGGCAAGGAAATACAATCACAATTTGAAATTAGTCAACCAGCTAATTTTGATCACGATGGCTACTTAACCCAGAGTTGTACATATTTTACTATTTAATTAGAATTATTCATTTAAACCAAAATAAGTATCCGATGTAACGTTAAATATGATGATGTCGGAAGTAAGCTGAGATTTTTATTTTTAGAGAAGAACTTTGTGATCTTGAAGATCAATCAAGAGAATCAAGAAATAAATTTTACTGTAACCTTTTTCGTTAATTCGACTGCAAAGTCTTTTATTTTAATTAGACAAGGACAGATATCGATTTAAATAAAACAAGTGGATCTTGTAGTCCATAGACATCTAAGTCTATCTTCGATTAAGAATCAAGATGCAGATGCGTTGCCACCCCTGAAGACTAAGATGGAATGCCTTGTTTCCAGTAACAAGGGTCTCTTGTTCTCTACACTCACTTTATGAAACACGGCAGCATCGAGCTGCTTTTTACGCTACTGTTGTGAGGGTATGGCCTTCCCCCAGTTGAGCCGACCCATTTGTGCTACAATCATAATATAGTTGCAGCATGACTCTACTATGTACAAGGTGCTTGCCTTAAATTTCAAAGTAATATAAGTATTCTAAGTTGATCGCTACCATCACATGATCAACAGTGAATAAAAATATCGCGAGGAAATCTAAATATTTAAAAGTCTACCAATTGGTACCGAAGTAGTTGTGACTTTCTTCTGCTCTATAGTCTGCTGCTAAATAGTTAATATTTAAAGATTGTGCAAAATAAAAAAAAACACTAATTTATAAATTAGAGAAAATACTTCTAATTATATATAATAGATACCTTGCAACAATGTTAGCATGATGACGTAAATGATGTTTCCATTGCTCTTGACACCGAATACCAAGATCATAAAGATGAGGACCAAGGCAGTCTGTCCGCACATCACAACAAACTGGGTCACAACGTGAGAGAATAGAATTTCTCCAGGAGAAACTCCAGCCACCCAGGATCTATCCAGAAGACCTTCCATTCTTTCCACGATTAAAGCAGACGATGTAAGTGCCACAGCCAAGAAAAACACGATTCTGAAAAGAAAAAATAAAAATGTAAGAACTACTTCATAAATACACTGTGAAATATGAATATGACTAAGCGAATAAGTGTAAAAATTCTAGGTCTGTGGTTCAAATTCACCACTGTTATTGTGAACTACTGCCAGTTTCACACAACACTAGCATTTTACGCTTACTTGGTGCGGTTAGCGGGAACATTGATCTGACGAGTTAATGATGACAATGAAGAGACATCACTTACGTCAAAATAACTCCAGGCGCAACGAAGTCTGTAAACGAGGGGTTGTTGTCACCGTATATTGGGTCCTTAAAGTCAATTGGTATGTCACCGACTTTCGGATTGTAGTTGCACGTTTTAAGTAAGTCCTGCAAAAGTAACAGTTCATGGATATTTTTATTCTATTTTTATGGAGTTATACGTGAGTTTAAGACATTTTTTGTGTCACATATCTAAAATATCATTACATGTCGAAAAATTTAAAAAAAACTATTTTCTCCAATTTTCTGTAGAAATGTAGGTATATGATTTTTAAATAGTCAGGTATGGTTATCTTTTTGTTACTATTGTAAAGTAAAAATCTGTACCTACATAACGTCTATGAACAGCAACTGGCGCATTCATAAGACCAAATAACAAAATTAATGTAAAGTAATTAATGTTAAATTTGTAACAAACAGTTATGAGAGCTGGCTTGAGATATTTTTTTCAGTTAATTTGTTACACAATCATAAGATATATTTAAAATTTTAATTATTATGCCATAAACTTAGATCCAGGAAAATAAATCAAGATTTATTCTACATTTTAAAATATTCCCTAGTCAAATTAGTCTGTTCATAAGGCAGAGAATGTTTAAACAAAATCATTAATGTTTCAATTTAAGACAATATTAGTTGTCGATAAAATAATTTGTAATATAAAGGGCTATTAATGCATTGCACTAAATAATGTAGCAAACTGTAGCGGAGAACGAAACTTATCTGAATAAAGGAACCGAGCTTATGTCACTTTTCCCAATATTTAGATACAGCTAAACTAAAACTACTAAAACTTACCTGAGCGAAATCTCTATATGCGAATTGTATGTCCCTGTTGAGCATAAGGCCTATCTGTTGGTTCGACATATCCAACCACACTTGCACTTCGGACGACATGATCGTGTCGTTGTCTGCCGTGTCCGCTGCGAGAGAAGGAGTTTTTAAGTTTTTCGGTATATTATATTTCACAAATCAATATAAAGCATGTATTAATTTTGTATCTCGTTTGATACATAATACAAATACTACTAAATGTATATTAGTAATATAGATGTGTGACATTACTTGTATGTTTAAATGGCATTCCTGTACCAATAACAACTTTCTGCGGGTGTATATTGTTGATTTTCGTTGAATTGTAAATTTTACTAACTTTCAACTCTATTTTGAAAACTGAATAACAGTTGTTCTTTTCATTGTTATTACAACTTGCACTTCAACGTTCTGATTTGACGGACTTGTATTATATTTAGTAATAAAATCTATATTTTTAAGACATTTTTATGTCATATATCATGACCATAAGTAATAAAAAACAGCATAATTTGCAAAAGTTATGATAATTATATTGTTATATCAGGTATTTGATACAAAAAAAAAACAGATTAAATTGATAATAATTAACTTTGAACACTTTCAGTCCGTAATCTGTGAGCAAAATTGATCAGAAATAGCTCAGCATTAAAGATCAAAATGATGACTAATTTAGGCCCCAAGTACATAAAGGAGATTTATTTTATAGAATAATGGTGACAAACGAGCATACAGTCCACCTGATGGTAAGTGGATGCTGTGGCCCATACACATCTGCATTTATCCTCGAATAAGAATCAAAATGCAGATGCGTTGTCACCTTTGAGGATTAAGATGGAATGTCTCGTTTCCAGTGAAAAGGTACTCCAGATCTCTACACTATTTTACGCTGGTATTCTGTGAGAGCGTGATCCTTCCCCGGTCGAGTCGACCTACTCGTGCTACATTCAAAATATAGCAGCAGCGTGTAGAGTTCGATGTATAGTATACGCACAAAGATAGCACGTAGATATGCACTTGACAGATAATTAAACTTACCTAGAGCTAGTCTAGCAACAAGAGCATCCGTATAATTCTCGTTGAAATAAAGAGCACCCCAAGCATCGCCGTCTCTCACCGCCTGTATGGCGGATTCCACGTCAAAGTAGTACTCTTTTATGATGGATTGGTTCTTTAGATGATTCAAATATCGACAAGAGAGGTTCTTCATTGAACACGATGAGTTGTATGGACAGTAACCGTCTATGACGTTCACGTCATCGTTGACAATAGCCTAGTAGAAAAAGTATTAAAAAATAAAACAAAAGCAGTATATAAGTACATATGCGTTTCGTTGCTGGAAAAAATCTGAGACTGTAAGAATAATTTTTTTTATTCTACTGGTTACGAGATTGAACTCACGAGTAACGATGATATATGATAATGTATGTAATGGCGTATTTTTTTTTTAGAAAAATGTAGTAAATTATGAACATTGGCAAATACTGTACATTACACCAAAATTGCCAGAATTAATAAATTCTAATTTAATCAAAGTTAGTAACACCTAAAGGTGGTAGCCATGACACGGAACGTAAAATGTTTTAATCTTACGGATATCACAGTTTTCTACAACTGTATCTTGGTGTGTGACTATAGAGAAGGTTTTTATTATAATGTAGACACAATTTACAACATAATCTCATATATAAGAAATAGATAGTATAAGAAATCACGCGTAACGATTAAATCCTTAAGAAGAACAAAATTACTAAAAAGTTGGCAGGAAGGACTTCACAACGAACTTACAAGTCTAAGTCCACTGGGGTCTCTTCCGATGGCCAAACAGAAAAGAATGACTTGCATGACGGGCAGCGCGAAAATAAACAGCATGACACCGATGTTCCGCCACATCCGCAGGAAGTTCTTCTGAATTAAAGCCTTGATTTTTCCCCGCGAGGTCCACTGTAAAACGAAAGTTACTTGTTAAGGTTGTAAAAACATTTTAAAATTAAGATTTGTGGCCATTAAAAACTTCATGTCAAATTATTGTAAGACTTGCTGCACATAAGCCAAGTGTTGCTAAAACTAAAAATAAAAACACCCGCATATTCGAATGCAAAGTTGTGACACAAATTCAAAACAATATCTATTAAACATTACTTATTTGTAGGAGTACCCCAGGGTTCATTATTTAGTCTGAAATAAGTTCCCATAATGTATATGCCTACTTAGTTGAAAAAAAAAAGAAAAAGTTATAACTTACATTGAAACAATCGCCACAGTCCTCACATTCGGTGGTCACTACTTCAGTCACTTTGCCAGGGAGCTGGAATCGAAAGTGAAAAAATGATTCAATAAATTAATGTTTTATTTTAATATCAAAGGCTTTTGTGTAGAAACAAGCGGTTAAACCCTATAACAGTTTATTGTAAATAATTATGTATTAAATTTTTGGTTTGCTTCATCTTTGCGTACAGAAAAGTAGTAGAATAATTTGCTGGCTTCTATCCATCCGACTACAATCCGGGTGTTTATAAGGCATGAATAATTAGTCGCTATTGACGTTAAGACAATACAATTTACCATCTAGAGCTTCGTCACGACTTACCACTAGGTGGGATTATGGTGTAGCACTGGCTTATAATAAATAAAAAATCATAATGTAACAGGGCATTGGGTAGCCGCATTTTTAACGACTAAATACGGTTTGTTTGATGATATAATTAGAAACAAATCAACAAAGGTGAATCCATGCTTCAATGATAGGAGGTAATAAGAAAAGAGAGGATGGTATGATGGATGGTAAACAACAGCTCGTGTTTAAATACCCGTATGTAGAACACAGTTTTGGACTTGTAATAAATTAACAATAAATATAGACAAGTTCGGAATATTTGCGGTAATCACTTCGATGGACAAAATACTCAGGTATGACAGTATCATTCCTTATGCTATTGAGACTAAAAAGTCTGGTATATTTTTTATCAAGTTTCGTATACAACACAATTTTCTTATATTTTTCGCCTCGGATTCGCCTAAGTGGGATCTATTACTACAGCGTTATTTACATTTAAGACAGTCAAAGACATTGTTATATCAATTTTTCGATTCTCAAAAAAAGTCCAATATTTTTAGGAGAAAGTATAGCCTAGATCACACCTGGTATTGCTCTCTATCTGTCCGAGAAGTTTCATTACAATCGGCTTGGATATTCCGAAAATTAGCTCGGACAGAGAAAGTCTTAATGGCATGCATATGGCAGCTGCTAAAGCAAACCGGGTTTGATTCCCGCTGGCACCAGTGAAATTGTTAATTGCAACTTTAAGTGCCGATTTATCACGTGCTCGGCGGTGAAGGTAAACTTCGTGAGGTATAAGAAAAAAAATATTTCGAAGACATGTGAAGTTCGCCAAGACGCATTGGGGCAGCGCGTCGTACAATTCTTTGCCCTAAAACTTTCTCAGAAATAAGCGGAGGTCTGTGCCCAGGAGTGGGACGTATATAGGCTGTAACTTTAAGTAACACAACACAAGGCAGCAACTTTTTGATATTACAACAGACTTCAATTTAAATAATATTAAGTATATTTCATTTTCACATAGTAGTATAGTATTCAGTAAATCCACACATTATTTTACTCATACTTAAGCTTAATTTACTCACATCGCCGTTAGAGCCAGCTCCGTTGTCAACGATAAGGACTTCCTTGCTCTGGTGGAAGTTTAGACCCACCACGTGCGTGTCCTCAGCTGCGTAAGGCGCTTCTTCTCTCTTCGACATCTTGTTCAGCCCCAAGCCTCCACCCGAAACGTTGAGCTCCACTACTTGGTTGGCTTGACCTGTTGGAGAAAGTAAAATTATTGAAATATTTTTGCTACTCTAATGTGAGATGGGAAGCACTGCGCAACTGCGTTTGTTCGTAGATCTATAATGATATTCTCTAACCTAAAATATCAAGCCCGTTTTACACAGCATACATATATATCATGATTATAGTAACTATAATATTTATTTTTATTATCTTATTCTTTTTATAAACTTCTCTCTTCTTCCGAAAAAGAGAGTACGTCTTTTTACGTACGAGGTATCCCAAACAAGGATACGAATAAGAATCAGTTCCTTCCCATTCAGTAACATTTTGTGTCGAAAGTACAATAGGAAATTTTAATATTAATATTATATTATAATACTTGATATTTAGATTTAACATTATACATGCGTATGTATGTTTGTGTGTCCGTGTGTGTGATAGCAGCTTAGTCTAGATCATTATGTTTTTAGTCTTGAAACGTAAGTTTGTAAAATTGTCTTTTCATACCCCGGGGTATAAATATCGTAGAACTGTATGGACATTTTAGTTTTTAGTTTTTTTTTAATGTAATGAATATTGCATATTAATATGAAACATTAAAAAAACATTTACTTTCGCAACTCATATTAACTGGAAGTAATAAAAATGAATAATTCTTTCATGATAAGTAAGGTCGTATGTTTAAATATGAACTTAAAATTGCTTATAAAATATAATCATGTCTGAACACAAAATAAAATAAGAGTTTCTATCATTTTGAAGAAGTTCTCCTTGAGAAATTTTTACGCGGCGACGTTTTAGCCTGTTATGGCTACTTGCCATCTGTCTTCTGCTTGGGGTAGTATTTTCTGTGAAAATGTGTAAACATGTACATGTTTGGGCAAATTTAAGTCATCATTTATCCACTGGAGTGACTTATCAGACGTCGGAAACTCGTCATCATTATCATCAGTATTAAACTTGCAAGTAGCTTTATTTTAGAGCAGTTTAAAGGTGTTGTCAGGAGAGGGAAGTGTTAATAAAAATATGTAGGAGTAACCAACAAACTAGCAGTGCACGTAACGGTATGTGGCTACTGTATCTCCTGATCACAGGTAACTAGCTTGCAAAGAATGCTACAGACCATTTGTCCATCTGTCCATTACAGCCTATAAAAACCCCACTGCTGAACATAATTCTTCACCACAGATTGCCTTATAGGGTGGAATTTTGCCATAGTTACTAGACATACCATTCATTCATTTCTAGTGACCCGATGATTTAAGCATCGATTCATCTTACAAATTGGGTCATTCGGGTCAATCATTGAAACGGATCATTTCGAGTTACAGTTCTCTGTGATCTCTGAAATCCGTTCGATAATGTCAGTTGTCGGATATTACTATACTCTATGATCGTAGGTCCTGTAAATCGTTCGCTCCAGAACGTTCAAAAAATGTAATTGCGATCACCAATACTTTGATGCGATCCGGGTCAAATGAACGAACCATTCACGATTGACATAATATGTCTATAGTTACTAAATTTTTATAATTTTGAGTTATTATCCGGGAGATGCTGCTGCCAATCATCTGTTTCAGTTTCCCTTTGTCGCATCTTACGACACCCATAGGCCTATGTGGGGTCGTAGATATTCTAACACCGCCAAAAAACGGTCCTCCTTGATTCTGCTTCAAGTTTTGCTTCGTGGTCCCTGAGAATTAAGACGAAATTCGTCACAACTTGTAACTATGACCTTCGATCCGGATCATTTGAGTAGCAAATATTTACTACTTAGCGGACGAAATACTGAGGATGGAGGTACCCGTCTTGAAGAATTCCTAATCGGAATAAGAGTACTACGAATTAGTTAAAAAAATCAGAGTAGACTCGATAGACGAAGAGTCGATTGAGTAAAGGAAGTAGTCGAAGGAGATTTTTAAACGTCAGAACTTTCACACACTCGCACGTTTTAACTTTTATTTGACATACAGTGAATGTTGAATGTTCCAAAAAGATTTGTAAGAATTGTTTGGCTTATTATACATTTATTATTATATAATTGCTATGGTATGGTGACGGCGTCAGAGAATTCACTACCTCATAATATCCCGTGGTTTTCGTAAGAGGCAACAGAGGGAACAAGAAACAAGAGATGGGCAGCTGCATCTTCCTGATAACAACTTAATAGTAATAAAAACTCAAAGGTGGCAGTTATTTAAAATATGCACGAAATTAGTAAAATGAGACAATCACCATTAAAATTCAAAAAGAAAACGTTTATAACGAAAATGGATAAAATCTACTATATCTGAGATAAGGATTTTCCAAATATTTTTGCTCTTAAAATATATGCAGTGCTCCTTCTATCCGTTTTGTTGGTCTATGCAATTCTACGTTTCAGTAATGTCGGTAATTTTTTCGCAGTCACCATGTTAGTAGGTATTTATATGACAAAAAGAACGTGACTATTGCCAATACTCAAACATAATTTTATAGCATTTTATTATTTTAAAGACGGAGTTATTCCGCCAAGGTCTATGTTAATTTTAATAAAAGTTTTTTATAGAAGGAGGAGTGATAAATAAAGTGGCACTCCACCTGATATTAAGTGAATGATGTGATGAAAGAAAGAAAAAATATTATTTATAAATATTGCATATTATAAGTAATATTTCTTTTTTCAACGACAACTTCCTGATTCATCTTACTACGTTTTCATTGTAAAATACGATTTATGTTAGGTTTTAACTTTAGGGCGTATTTCAACTCACAGAAACGCAATAAATTAAATTGAAAAGAAAAAGAAAAGGGTCATGTCATATTTGTCTTCTTCGATATTTTTTGTTAATATAATTTTTAATGACTAATAACTTACTTCAGAGGGACTGAAACTTTTTATACGTGGTAGAGCCATGCTGCAGCTATATTATGGTTGTAGCACGGAAGTGTCGGCTCGACCGAGGAAGGACACGCTCTCACAGAATACCAGCGTAAAATATGTATGTAGAGAGTGAAGAGAACCGGAGAGCCGTTTTACTGGAATTTACACACCATACGAAACACAGCAGCATTAGGCTACTATTTTACGCTGGTATTCTGTGAGAGCGTGGTATTTCGCAAGTCGAACCGATCTATTCGTACTACAGCTATACTACTAATATAATTGAAGTATGGCTCTACCACGTATAATATATAGATAAAAAATTAATGTATGATTTACCACGTATGATTATAGTGAAGTAAAACATGGTAAAGAAACCTGTGGTCTAAGAAATCAAATATTGCAAGGACGTGTGAAGTCCGCCAACACATATTGGAGCGGGGCGGCGGTTTGATTTCTCCATAACCTGCTTAAAAATGGGAAGCCTAAGCCCATCAGTGGGAAATGTAAAGGTTGTATCTTTAGATAAATTTACATGCATGACTCACCCTGCTTTCTAGAGAGTTTAAGGAAGACATCTTCGAGCGAGATGCAGCTGTACATCGTGAGAAGAGCTTGTGGAGATTCCTCGGCCAGCAGTCTGCCGCTTCGCATTAGTCCGATCTGAAAATAAACATGAAACAAAATTTCCATTAAAGTATTATTTTATAGTCCGTGTGTGTCTTAGCAATACGTTGCAGCGCTTGAAATTCCGGGTTCGAATCTCGGTCTCGGTTAAAGGTGCTTTTAATTTGGCCCATCTTCAATGTAGCGTCAATTTGATCGATAAACTTTTGTTTAGGGCATCTCTTGCCGACTCTGCCACCCAATTCTGCAACCTAAATTTCATCCTAACTTATTTATTCTTTCTACGTGTAAAAACTACCTAATTATTTGATTTTTTAATCCAGGTCATATCTTCTTGCAAACCTTATCTATTATCACACTATTTCTCACCCTATCATTTAGAGTCACACCTAATATAGTTCGTAGTATCCGCTATAAGAAGGCAATAGAGGTGTGTGATGATTGTGACAAATGCAAGTCCGTAGTCTCTGCCTACCCCTCTGAGTAACAGGCGTGAGTGTTTGCGATACGACAGCTATAAAACTTATTATAGTTTCGGATGATATCCTCCAGAAGCATTCTGGTTTTATATGAATCATAGATAATTTACGATGGCATTATTATGCCGAGCAAAATATCCATTTTTAAAAATATTCAAATATTAAAAGATTAAAAACATAAAAGTTAAAAAACTTATAGTTACAGCCTATATAAAAACTTATACGTCCCACTGCTGGTTACAGGCCTCTTTTCATTTCTGAGAGGGCGAGAAAAGGTCCGCCGCGCTGCCCTAATGCGTGTTGGCGAACTTCACATGTATTCGAAATATTTTAATTTTATTTCTTAGAAAGGCATGTTTCCTCACAATGTTTTCCTCCACCGTCGAGCACGTGGTAAATCAGCACTTAAAATTGCAATTGACAAATTTATTGGTGCCAGCGGGGATCGAACCCGGGTTGCTCGCGTAATGTGACTTTACAGCGAGCGCTAAGCTCCCCCCCCCCGTTTAGTCCCGTGGGTGTTGTAAGAGCGGATTATGGGAAATGCCAGAATAATGGCTTTTTATAGATTGCGGTATAACTAGGACATTTATGCTAGAAGTAAAATACTCTTTTTTATAAACAAGATATTTTTATGACAAACGAATACACAGTCCGCCTGATGATGAAGTGGATGCTGTGGCCCATCTACATCTATCTTCAATTAAGAATCAAAATACTTTTCCTTCCTGAGGACTAAGATGGAATGCTTCGTTTCCAGTAAAATGAGTCTCCGGTTCTTTACACTCACCATACGAAATACTGCAGTATTAAGCTGCTATTATACGCTGGTATTTTGCGAGAGCGTGGTCCTTCCCTAGTCGAGCCGACATATTCGTGCTGTAACTATAATATAGCTACAGCATACCAGCATAAATACAGAAAAGAGAAACGTGCAGAAATAACTCGACGTTCAAATAGTACGCTTGTGTCCGGTATTTATGTTACGTAAATATCTCACATAATTGTTTTGGGTCAAGTAATTTTCCATTTGTTGTTGTGACTTGCTTACATAGTAATTTACTATTTTAAATATCTTGTGTGTCTTTGACTAATCCGAATAGAATTACGTATTTGTACCACTTGCAGCACAGACTATCGATCTGTGGGGTATACGTGCGGTGAAGATCCCAAAGAAATTGTAACTACCTATCCACAACTGGTCGTTGCAGCTGGTAATAAGAGTTGGTTCTTTACTCGTTCAAAGCCTTGTAAGCCTTTCAGCGAGAAAACATCATTCTTAACACTATAACGCGGGGAGTAGGACTATATAATAATTTAACTCCATAGTTTTTTATAATGTTAATAAATATCGCATACATTTGAATTTAATGTGAATAAATTTAATGTTACGTAAGAATAAGTACATAATAAGTTGTTTGTTAACTTTTATGTGTTTAAGTAACACGTGACTTCATTTATAAGCATGATTTTATGAAAAGCCTTTATACTACCAAAGTGAGTGCGAGTCGCCATTAAAAGTTTTGGATCCGTATTTATTTAGTTTTATTTATTTTTAAAGAAATATAGTTACTAGTATAATAATAACAATAATAATACTCAAGAATTGATGCACAGGATCCGATTGGGCTCTAGCACCAAAACTATGAATCTTGTATTATATAATATTTAAATCGGCAATTGAAGAACACGTTTCGTTCATTTTTAAAAACGTTGTAAAAAGTCAAAGGCAAAAAGTAAAAAACAGCCTATATTATTTTTAAATTAGTTCACTGGGATCAGGTCTACACTTATTCCCTGTGGAGTAAAGAAGTAGAAAAACAGATTACTCTATGTGGACAAGTGAACTTCACATAACTTCGAAATACATTTTTTTTATTAATTAAAACTACTTTTACGGATTTTATCGCGTTTTATTTATTTTATTTTTAATACCCGACGTTTTTTTTTAATTCGTTACTCCTACACCAAAATTGTTCTTCTATTGTTAAAGCGTTTTAAACACATAAATTGGATATACAAAAATTCCAGACCTATAACAATTATTTGCAGGCCAAATAAACGTTTGGTATTCGAATTATCACGAAGTCGTCAATTAGTACAGGGGTTTGGGCATTTCGGGGATCAAAAATAACTAATTCAAAATCCATCAAGCTATTTAGGCTACAGGAAGTTAGAAAAATCAAATACCTAGACATTTCTCTACCGAGATGTCGTCCCGTCATTTATACAAAGAATCCTAATCTATCTAATATGAGTTACATCGAGCACGGGTTAGAATAAGCAGGTGCTTAAGAATTAGCGTGTTCGTTTGTACTATTTATTTCCCTAGTGGAGTTTACTTCGTGCTCGGCGTTGATAAAAAAACATCGTGAAAATTCTAAAACTCTTTCAGAAAAATAGAGGACTTCGTAGCACGTACGAGGTTGCTTGGTACCTTAGGTTTTTGTTTCATGTAGTGGATGTCGTAAGAAGCGACAGAAAGAAACTGATGCAGGTAGACAACAGCATTGATCTGATAATGGGTGCGTTTGGCAGAAAAAAGCGCTAGTAAGCGCTTGTAAGCAAAATGGCGATCGTAAGCGGTAAGCGCTGTCAAATCGTAAGTAGCTATTTTCCTCTAGGACAC
>DWHP01000637.1:0-18751 GCA_018247895.1 Parnassius honrathi
GTATACATATATTACAAACAGACACTTTAATTTTATTTATATGTATAGATCCAGTTTTTGTTTAACAGAATTTTTACGTGATATATTTTTTTACAAGATGTAAATCAACTCATTTTCATTCTAAGAAGATAGATCAAATAAATGTAATCAAAATAAGATGATTAAACGGTAAACACCAATTATTAAATTGTTTTAGAATGTTTTACAAATTCTCAAACTTATGTTTATACGATAAATCTTCTGTTTTACCCCTATTTTGCAAATTTTACTTAAATGATATTTTTTAATCTATATTTTTTATACTGCAAATGCAATCATAGCACGTGGTAGCGTACTCGTAAAATAAACTACAACACTTCGCAAGGCAACTCGAGGAAAACTCAGAGCACCCTTCAACATCCCGACAAAAGGCTTTTCTACATTGCGTGGAGAAGTGCACTTTTTTGTCCAATTTTTTAAGAGTCTGCAAATTTGAACTTATAGTTCTAAACATAATCATCATCATCATCATTACAGCCCTGCTGTACATAGGCCTCCCCCAAAAAAAACATAATGCCTCTTTTCAATTTTTGTAATATAACATTGTACATTTACGCATTATGTAGACCACCTTAAAAATAACTAAAGTGCAAAATATTTTTTCCGCGCCATACGCTTGCCATTCCAGAATTTGCGTTATCAACTTCAATAAAAATCGGTTTAAAGAGTTCGATTTCCTGGTCGAGGCAAATTGGGTTTTTCTGACAAGAAATTCTCAAGCATCCGGGAATTAGGAAGTTCGCGATGTTTAAGCCCTGGTGCTCGGAAAGCACGAAATGTCAGCTCAGTTCCCGGTCGCACCGGACTATGTGAGTGAGAAAATAGACAGTGCTTTTGTGCTTACCCACACTCTGCTACTATAATCCTGCTTCCGCAGATTATTAACCTCCGTTGAGCCTCGACATCGTGACTGAAATTCGGTCTAGAGGACGTTATCGGGAGCCAATCGTATTTTAACCCTTTCCTTGCCCCGAATCATATATGAACATTCGAATTGTTTAACTATTGTATCTGTTTCCCGGACAGGGAATGTGTAAAGGTAGATCATAGATCATAGTGAGTCGGCAGTACCTACTACCTACAGTCCTACAGCAGAGTTGCCAGGAAAAGGTGTACGTAGATTTTTAGCGCTGAGAACGAGTTTAGAGTTTAGTTGAAAACATCGTTATCAACTAGATGATATGCTAATCATATTAACTAGATCTAGATCATATTTTCTTGTTGTTATTGTTGACAACGATGGATTGCAACACCAAACTACTGCATTATCTGTTTCCTAGTTACATGATCGACAAACAGCAGTACGTGGAATATGCCTGCTGTGAAAGTTAGTTTAACTTGTAGTTCATATACGTCCCACAGCTTTTTCACACACATTTCTTTAAATTTTTTTTCTTAGACATGCAGGTTTCGTCACAATGTTTTCCTTTACCAGCACATGATAAATAAAAAAGGTAAAAAAGCTCGCTGTGAATCCGAGCCTTATTTTATCAGAACTGATATAATGGAAGATAATTATTTATGGTAAACGATCTGCCGATGTTTGCTGCTCACTGACGATCTTAATTTTCTTCCTGGCTTAATGCGAGTGGTTGTAGCGTTTACAAGAGGATTTAAACCGAGTGTACGTGTAACGAAATTTTACATAATGTGACGAGCTTAAGGTTCGTGACAATAAAAACTGCCAATTGAATTACCAAAATTGACACTTTAATTACCGAATACCAACTTAAAACACACTAATAATAAAACACTTTAATCTGCAGTTACATCGCCTAGAAGTATTCGCTTGAATTGTCAATTCAATACTGCCCGGGTCGTGGTCCTCACCGACCTTTTATAGACCTCTTCTACTGAAACATAAAGAAAGTTCGAGTACATACCCGTCCTAAGTGACTAGGTGCAGAAAGTTCTAGTATAGAATATTTTCTAGAAAGCTCTCCTAGTTCTGCTAATCGATACTAGATGACGCTAGTGGGTATTATCAATGTACGAGGCATTAATTATGGCAGGCAACAATAATAATGCTTTCTTAATAGACATACATATTCTTAATTATATCAATCAGCAGGTTAAGAGCACCGCTCTACTACAGAGATTTGAGAATACACTTAAATTCAATATTGTTGTTTCATGACCAAAATTTGCAAAAAAGCTTACAGTAATCTTGATTTCCTGCTTCGTTAAGCTTGCGGCTTCACAAACATAAAGGTAAACTGTCGATACACATGTGCTACATGACAGAGCATAATATATTACATGCTCTAAGGTCTAAGTGATTAATAAATTATTCGGGGTCTACACTTTGATGTGTTACCCCAGGACCATAAGAGATTTAAGTGCGGCCTTATTAGATTCTTGTCAGAGGTATGTTCACTATACCACCTATCCAGCGTCGTGAGCATCGACAAATCTTACACAGTTGTCTGCTAGTTGTTTTATTGAAACAAATTTCAAAAAATTTGAAGGAATTTTTGAATTTAGAACGTAAAAGTTTTATGTTTATTTTTTTTTTTCTTGTTTGTTTCACATAAACAAATTCAAAATAGTTTATAAAACAATAATTTCATACACAAATCCGTATTATGAGCTCAATTTTTATTAACGGCAACCCAGTTTACCAGTTATCCGTTTTCGAATTACACGGTAAAGAAACCAGTCGAAAGCCCGTTAATACAATGCGATTACACTAAGGCCGGACCACTAAATAAGGCGAAGAGTTCTATTTAAATGCTAATACACACTTTACCGGTCCTAGCTTGTACAAAGAATTTATTACGGCTATAAACTTACATGACAATATGTGCGACGCGGGCGGCCATTGTGTAAAGTTCAAAGATACCGTCGCCGATACCGGTGTCGCAAAATTTTAAAAATGTGCTATATTTTAAGCAAGTTTAAGTAAAAACATATATTTTAAATAATAATAGCATAGGAGTGTGAGGTGTCAGTTCATTTTGTAAAACGGGTCTCTTGCCCAAAATAGTTCGGGAATCCCTGGTTTAGCTAAACAAAGTAACGCTAATTAAAAGAAGGGAGACAAAATACGAGGACGACACTGAAAGTTTTTAGAACTGGTCACTTGTAAACGATATAACAAAAAAATATAGTTCAAATTTTGAATATGGAACTCCTTGCCAATATTATTGCCTATGTATTTTATTAATTTGTCATTTGTTTACGATTTGGCGGCAAATTGAAAGTTGTTTGTGTCACGTCAGCATGTATTTAACGCGAGAAAATTTTCGTACAATGATTTTTATGACTCTCGATGTCATTTAAGTCAGCGAGAAAGTTATAATAAACATCGACTGGTGTTTCACGATGAAGCTCCATCTTGTTTCTGTGTTTACAACTGATTTAATAAGTTTAAACGTGGTCGCACTAATCTCATCGATGATCTGCGTGAGTGACGGCCCTCTACGGCGACGACTGAAGATAGCATCAGCGTTGTGCGGCATATGATAGAGATTGAGAAAAGAGTGACTTATCAACAGATTCGGACAAGAACAAAGTCCTCCATGAACATTTAATGGTCAGGAAGTTTTGTGCTTGGTCTCATAATTTGACAGAGGCCCAAAAATTCTGTGGTGTCGTGAAATGGTTCAAAGATTTAACGGAGGTGATTCAAATGCTGCGTTCGACATACTTACGGGTGACGAAAGTTGTATTTATTATTATGATCCTGAAACTAATAGACAGTCTGCTGTCTGGGTGTTTCCTTCCGAGGAGTTGTCATCTAAAGTGAAGAGAGGTTGAACCGTGGGAAAAAGATGGTGACCTCGTTCTTCAGAAGGACAGGTCTTTAAGCAATAATTGTTTTAGAGGATCGAAAAATAGTTACTGCGAAATGCTACATCACCAATTGTTTGCCACTTGTGTTGGAAAAAGTTCGGGGGAAACGACCTCCCAGTAGGATCCTCCTTCATCATGACAACGCCTCGTCCCACACCGCCAAGCAATCAATTGATTACGTGGCGACGTCAGACATGGAATCACTGGGTCACCCACCCTATAGCCCCGACCTCGCACCTTGCGATTTTTATTTATTTCGAAAAATAAAAGAAAAACTTCGAGCAAAACGTTTTATTGACGCCGAGGTGGCAGTGGTTGCGTTTCAAAATGCCGTCAAAGAGACCCCTAAGGACGAGAGGGCAAAGTGCTTTTCTCAGTCGTTCCATCGGATGCAGCGATGTATTGATGTAAATGGACATTATTTTGAAAAGATATAATTAAACTAATAACTTACTAGTTTGGTAAGTTTATGATTTTCTAAGAACTTTCAGTGTCACCCTCGTATCAAATATACCATAGTTTTAAAGAAATTGGAATGATATTTATTGCATGCCTTAAGCGCAAAGCACGCAGGCATGTTCTACTAGCGCCTAAAAATCAAAAATCCAACGTTTTGTCGCATAAAATCGTATCTAACAATCATATTGAACATATAAATGATATAAAAAGCACATTGTCAGAAAGTTATATGATTGTTGAACTTATTTCTTTTAATCGATTAATTGCTGTTTTCACATTAAAAAAGTGGTTTTAGTGGCCTATCGCATAGATTTATAAAATCCGCATGGAGGGGTAAACGCGATCGCGAATCGGTGAAAATATCAATCTTTCAACTCAATCTTTTTTTTAATATCTTCATCTATCATGTGGGAAGCCGTGGAATGTAAATGGCTGTTTAATTTTGTTTTGTTTAGTTATAATTTTTTTAGCTGAGAAATTCCGAAATTTTCGGTTTCTTGAGCAGCTTTGTAATAAAATATTTTACTAAATACAAATACACTTTGACTCTACCGTTTTTCTCTACTGTTCTTGATGAAAAATATCGATCGCTGTAGAAATACAAAATATTTCAAAAACCAGATTTGATATATACTTGACCAAGGTAAGATATTATTATTGTTTTTATAATCACAGATTTTCATTACAATATTTTTTTTCGCTAAAATACATGGGATTTTTAACGAGTCAGGTTAAAAAGACTAGTTTTTATGATGTCTGAGTAAAAATACCTAAATATTAAAGTAATATTAAAGTTGATCTCTGATCATTTCAAGATAATTGTGTTAGAAGTTTTTTCTATCAACAATAATAAAAAAAAATTGAATCTCAATAATAATAACATAGTAATATTTAAATATATTTTGATATTACCAAAAGTTTATTTTTCTAATATTTGCATTTATTGTTACTACATGTCGCTGACAAAATTTTCTGCATCCATCTGGGCATACTTTTATTAAGCCGTCAATAAAAATTATTCGTTCGTTCAGTAGCTTTTTCATTCTTTTAAGATCTCTAATGTTAGGTGATACTAGATTCCTGCATTTAACTTATAACTTATTTTCTTAGTTTATCCCAAAATAAACTTTTTCGGGTTTAGGTCTGGCTAACTCCAAAACCTCGTTTCCAACCTCTTTAAGATGTTTTGAAACTGTTACTGCTGTATTGAGGCAAACATTATCATGCATTAAAAGAATATTATACGCAATGTGTGTGGTATAAGATATCACAATCTGTTCTAAAATATCCGTTACGTAACATGCCGCAGTTAGGGACCCGTTTCCGCCGATATGTATACGTGGCTTCTACTTATGCCTCCCCAAACCGTATTGACCCTCCGCCATTAGGCTCTCTCCTAATATTATTATACAAAGCGTTTTTTTTTTCTTCTTTCTCCGTATCGTCTCCATAGTTGAGTCTTCCGTCAACTGCTTTAAGACTTATCCAGGACTTATTCGTAGAGAATACGTACTCTGCTACAAGAATTATCATTCGTTTAACATGGCGAAAAATTACATACTTGGAAACTCTTTACATTTGAGCCACATGACTGTAAGTGTAACTAAAGGTAAAGTATAGATACAGCCTGTATACATCCCACTGCTGGCCACAGTCCTCCTCTCACATCTGAGAGGGTTTTAGAGCAAGGATCACGATGTTTTCCTTCACCGCCGAGCACGTGGTAGATTAGCAATTTCATTAGTGCCGGCGGGGATCGAACCCGCATTGCTCGCGTACAGTGAATTTACAGCGAGCGCTAAGCCTCTGAGTTACCACGGCTCTTCTTAGTGTAATTATTCTCAAAGTTACTGCTGGAACATTGACGGGAACTTAACCACCGGCGGATTGCCATTCCCCGTGTAAACAATGGTTTGATGTAGATTTTAATGCGTAAAAGTAGTACGATTTTGTGTATTAAATGTGAACTATTAAAGATGAGGATGTAATAAACGCTATCATGGTGATGTAAAATTCAATTTATTCTGTTATTTTGCCTTGAAACTTGAGATACTATCGTCATTAACTATCTGTTGGATTAAGTTGTCGTCTAAATCCTCAAAATACTCTGTAATGTGACGCATTAACAACCCTTTTTCAAATTACATATCGTGCTGATTATAAATGGCCAGTACGTAATGAGGATATAATACTGTTATTTTTTAACCTTTTTTTAAACTCCTTTTAATATGTCACTTGTGTTATAATGGATATTTTTGAAAGAAACAGTGTAATAATAATATAACTTATGTGTATTTAATTAACATTTAGATTATTTATTCATAGAAGTCATTAAAAAAATCAAAATGGCCGCATTTAGCTTTGATACAGGCTTTTGGCTCACTCTGGTTCTGGTCACGAAGCTATGAATTTATGCGCTGTCTGCGTGAATAATTCGGCCGCTACTAACTCTAAACAATTCTTGAGAGACTCAGATTAACTTTTTGACCAGGCCACGTATTCTTGTACCTACTGGCTACTATTTGTAATCCAACCGATTGAGATCTGAACTGATCGAAGGCCAGTTCAGATCTCAATCGGTCTTCCGATCTTGTGAATTTCGGGATATTGTTCCGGAACCAGGTTTGAGCTGTTCACGACTTGTAACCAGGAGCAGTATCTTGCTGGGCGGAACATTTTTGAAAATTGTATTACTGAAACACTTCATTGCACAATCCAAGCCAGTCTCTTGATGAACTTTAGCCGAAGTCTTTATTCCTTATTCATAAAAAGAAGCTTTGTGACAACTTGGTAGAAGACCACCGATCGTACAATGACTGATGCAAGAAGATAACTTTTAAAAGCTCTGAGCATTTGTCTATACTTTATCATTTTGTATCATAGCGCATTTCAGTCGTAAACATATTATATCTGTAAAGAGCACACTTCTGCGCCCTCCACCGGCGTATAGGGAAAGCAGGCGTTTTGGTCGATCAACTCTCTTTTAAAGCCAAGAAAGCTACGCCATCGCTTCAACAAGTCCCTACTGCGGGAGAACTTATGAGAAGAACCATCAGGAAACACAAAGGTATACTATTTTTCTCCCAACAGTTGCTGACTATACTATTAAACTAAGACTATTTAACCTAATAAAATGTAGCACAAATGGATTGGATCCTTTTACCATGTAACTAGACATATTTATGACAAACAAATCTGTCTTGCGCGCGCACTACTGTCGACCGATTCGTGCTGGCCCTAAACTGTAATTTTAGGGCCAGCACACTGGTCCGTTTTAGTTGTTCGCTCGGCTCGGTCCTTACTCTAGTAATATAAAAGTCAATATGTAATAGCTATTCTTACGCTTATTTCTGTAGTATAAACTATGAATATATTTTAATATCAGTTGTTGATCCCCACAATTATCATAACAATGTAGAAATGGTTGAAACAAACCAATCTTGTTGTATCTACATCAGTTAACAGTCATATCTTCTTATATGATAGTAATGTTCTCCAGACCGAATTTAATAGTGCCCAAGTGTACGCGCAAGCACAGCTGCACCCTATATTTCCTTACTCTCATGGTCCGATGGGACGGTAAACCGACACAACCGGAGAGAGATCGGGCGCAGGACTAACGGCTTTACGTGCTTCCTGACGCACGGAAGTGAGTCACCGCCCATTTCCTGCCTCCGAGCAGCTACTGAGAATTGTTTTAATGGAATAACTCAACAACTGATATTTTTTAGCCCGACGCGGGATTCGAACCTGGGACCTCATGATCAGCGGTCGCACTACTACAACCACCAGACCAACGAGGCATTCCTCCAAAACATTCGGTCTCGCGAACTTCTCTTCTTACTACATACAAAACATAACTAAGTCTTCTTAAAAATGTTTCAATATGATGAACTCGTCAAAGTCTAAAAAATACTTTGGTTAGCGGATTGGCCTCGACACAGCCATTATACAGCGTGGTAACTAAATAGACCGCGGCGATTTGATAACGAAACGATAGTTTTCCTTACAGACAATAGGAACATACATAGTATTGATTGAACATAAACAAACAAACAGTTTTAATTTTTATTTTCCTAATTTATAATAGTTCTCGCTTTTTATTGCTGCAAGAGCTATAATTAGGTATTTGTTTGACGGCTGTTTTCGAAGCCCTGTTTGTGCATCTTAAAGTTTTATACCAATCAATATTAATACATTACCAGAACGCAACGTACCACCTATGTAGCGTAGGAAAATTTGTTATTTTTCTAACGTATTAAGGAATTATTTAAGAGCATAAAGTTTTATTCCATAATCAAGAGAAATATGTTATTTCAAATGGAGTTATCTCGTTTTTGTTAGTCGGATAGTGCACTTTGGAAGCTCGGAGCTCATTCCTACTCAACACTCGTTTTATTGGGAATAATCTAATTTCATACAGTTCTTTACTTTACTTCTTTTTCTAGTGGAATAATCTGCCGGCGTCTTTCTTTCTGTCCGATTATAATCTGGGTGTCTTCGAGGCAACATCAAATAGGTTTTTATCACGCTAAGTCAGTAAGAATTACCATCTAGGGCTTTATCATCACTTACCAGGTGGGATTTTAGCCTAAGTCTGGCTAATAATAATTTTAAAAATGAAAACATCGCGTCTACAAGTACTCAGAATAAATAAAAGATTTTACAGTGAAAAAGCACTTTCGATTCTTTATATTACCGGCAATAAGCTTAAATACATCAAAAACAAAATGTAAAGCGAGAAATTAAGTCGCAATTTCTCAACAATTGCGTAGTAAAGTTGGAATCAGTCATTAAACTCCTGAAACACAAATTTTAAACGCAACTAAGTATAAGCTTAAGGCCTGAATGGACAGCTTTATGAAGGTAAAGGAGTATTGGGCATTTTATACAGAGCAGATACTGAAGTCCACTGCTGAACGTAGACCTTCCATAGGTTGCCTTAGAAGGGGAGGATTTTTTATTATTCTAAGCCAGCACTTAGCTACAATCCCCTGATGATCAGTGGTGATGTAGCCTAAAATGATGAAGCGCACTGACTTAACAAAAACCTATTCACTCTTGCCTTAAAGACACCCACACTGTATTCAGATGGAAAGACATATGCTGGCAACTTATTCTACTCCTTTGCTATACGCATGATGAACGACGTAGCAAACCGTCTGGTTGTCCGGGGGTGGAAGGGAGAGGGAGGAATTAAATTATGCAATTCCTGCGCGCACTCTCCGAAATGCATCCTGTAGAACACCGAAAGGCTAGCTACTTTGCGCCTGTGTAAGGTTGGTAAGATTGGTTTTAACCAAATTCGAGTCACCAATTGTATCTTAACATGCCTTTCTATTGAGTCCAAAGCTGCTAGGTGGCATTTTACAGCACCAGCCTGTATATGACAGCAATACTCCATGCACGACCGGACTTGAGCTTTATATAAAGTAAGCAGCTGTCCAGACGTAAAGTATCGCCACACCTTCGCAAGGACTCCTAGCTTCATTGCAGCTGCTTTGTCCTTGGACTCAATGAACCGTCCGAAGTTCAGATTTGAGGATATCTCAACCCCCAGCAACTAGACCCGTCGGTGTATTCCAATGATACATTTCGGAAAGAAGGAGCCAAGGTGAGCTGACTCCTTTTTTGCAGTAAAGAGACACGCTTGTGTTTTGGAGGCGTTGAATTTCACAAGATTAACATCGGAGACTGCCTGTAGTGCGAGATTCACACGCTCTACCATAGCCTCTCTTTCGGACTGGATTTGAACCGATCACAGGATCGGCTGAGTAGCCATTGACGACGACCCGGAGAGACCATTCACTCAAAAAGTCCTCTACCCAGTCAATTAGATCAGTGGATAAGCCGTACGCTGGAAGCTTGTCAAAAAGGCTAGCGTGCCAAACTTTGTCACGGGCCTCCGAGACATCAAAGGAAACAGCAAGTGCTTCTCTAATGTTCTCGAGTGCCTCGCCCCCATACGTGTATGGCATACGCTAGAAGGTCCCCAGCTGACCGATTTCGGCGAAACCCGTATTGCCGGTCACTAAAGAGGTCATACTGTTCTAGGTATGCCATTAAGCGGGTGTTCAATATATGCTCCATAATCTTGCAGAGTATGGAGGTAATTGAGATTGGCCGATTATTGGCAGGGTCGGCACGGCTGCCTTTTTTTGCACGTTGGCCGGCTACTAGGATATTGGCACTATTCCAGTCCTAAATGAGAGGCAGGACAAGCGTGTTAACACAGGAGACAACTCAGGTGCACGAACCTTTAGTACTATAGCCGGTATACCGTCTGGTCCACTAGCTTTATTCACATCTAGACAACGCAAGGTTTTAAGAACCTCCTTATTTTTGATACGAACCTCCGACTCAGCGGTCCTGCAGTGAGGTAACTTAGGTGGAATGTTTTTGCCATTGTCCAAATGCAAATTATAGGCAAATAGAGATGCGAACAAGTCCGCTTTCTCTTTAGCCGTATGCGCCAGTGTGCCTTCCGGTTCTACCAGCGGAGGCAGTGAAGGCCGACAGAACTTTGTCTCAACCGCTTTGGCAAGAGACCAAAAAGCTCTATGTACTGCCGGATGGTCCGGCAGAGAGTTTTGCGCCAATATATTTAATGCGATCGAGACTGGCTTTTCGTAATGTTTTTTTGTAGGACATGGTGGCCAGATATTAGATACTTCCTATAGTTGCCTTGATAAATATTTACCATAGTTGCTACACTTGGTAAGCGGTTTGGCAAACGCATTTTTTTGTTTTCTCGTTATGAGGAAGACGCTGCTGCCAATCTCCTGATTTGTTTCCCTCTGTCGCTTCTTACGACACGCACGGGGTAATATAGGGTAGCTGATATTCTTACACCGCCACGACGAGGTCAGAGTAGATAATAAGTTTTAAAGTACTACTTAAATTGTTTTAGTTTGTATTTTAAAATTACTACACATACGAAACCAATACGTATGTAGGTTTTCGCTCCTTGTGTGCAATTATTCTTTATAATTTAAAATTGCATGGTATCAAATATATGCATGCAATAAATACATATACACGTCATGCCAGTAATCTCTTAAAGGATAGACAGAATCCAAGGAGCAGGGAACCACTCGATGCACCTTTAGCTGAAAAGTATGGGTATAGATGGAAAATTGTGAAAGAAAAGACAGATGGCTAGCCTATATTGCCTAAACAATCACAAGTTCAATAACACGTTAATCGCCTTTTACGATATGTTAGACCAGTAACACAATTGGCACATTCTTTTTAACCGACTTCAAAAAGGACGGGGCACTTAATACGACTGTATGTTTTTTCAGACCTTTTTTCTAGGTAAATCAATTTTGATGATTGTTATTTTATTTGAAAGTTGGTGCTTCTCGTGTAGTCCCATATAAATATGATCAAAATCTGATCAGTACTTCTTGAGTTATCCTTAATAATGCGTATTTAATTGACTTCATAGATGATATTCTCGTTTTATTTATATTGAAGTCGGTTGTGCAAAATTTTTAATTAAATCACTTATTTGTCATAAATCCCAAATAAACCTATTACGAGCTGTAAGTCCCAGATAACATGGGAGTTTCAAATACATTTTTCGAATAAAAGATCGACGGCTGGAACAACGTGAACATGCGTGACGCATAAATCTGTGATCGCCAATCGGACTGTACGTCGAGTGGGGTTGCAAGATGGGATTCGTCTGGATTCTCCCGACATTTCAAATGTTCTCTAGACTCCCGCCAAAACCCAAAATCTCCAGACAAACAGCTTCTCGGAATGTTAACGTATGGCCTTTAAAAATTAATTACTAATTAGGCTGAACTTTGAAGTAAATTATTTGTGTTCATATATTATGTTCGTAGCACTGACGGGTTGAATCGACCGGGAAATGGAATACAATAGTATTCTATGATAGCATGTCGCTCTCACAGAATACCATTATAAAATAGCAGTTTGATGCTGTTGTGTTTTGTTTGGTAAGTGTACAGAACCGGGGACCTTTTTGCTTGAAACGAGACATACCACCTTAGTCCTCTAGGATGACAGTGCATCTGCATTTCAATTCTTAATCGAATATAGATTTAGGTATCTACGGACCGCAACATCCACTTACCTGGTATACTGTGTGCTCTTTTGTCACCCTTATTCTATAAAAAAATTAAAAACAAGAAGACGTGATTATTATTGTGCATATAAAGTATGCATGTAAAGCCAGGGTCGAACTGGTTTGATTGCATCGATAAAGTAGTGTAAAGGAAGGAGGAAAAGGGAAGGTCATCGAGAAAGGGTGGGCAACTCTGCATTTGCGCAGATGCTTAAAATACTTACTGTAAAAGGTAGCGCACAGCTGACAAATTGTGTTGGTTAATGGAATATATACCTAAAGGCAAAATAAATTACCAGCACAGCAAACATTCGAAATTATTAAGTAAATAAATGACATTATTACACTGGAATACTAGTTTGTTTTTAATGTACTTGATAATACCATTAAAAACAAATGGACGAAAGTACGGCGTGTTTTCATTATCTAATAAAAGAGCACTTATAAAGTATTAAATCCGACACAGACATTGCAAAAAAAATAACATTACTTTAGCCAGAAGTCCTAATTCGCCTTAAATATGAAACTAGTATGACTGTTTGGTACTTTGACATATATATATGAAATATATAACATTTAGAAACGTAAATATTTAGAAGTAATATTCTTTTTTGAATTTTAACTTCACTTAGCTGCAGGGTTAATCGTGTAACTAAATAAGTGATAACATATGGTATCCTTATCGGTATAGAATGCAACCATACTGCACTATTTACTGCGTTCCCTATAGCTAACAAGAGATCGCATCTTATATTTTTACTTAATAAAGTTAAATTAATAGTAACAACACGATGATTTTAACTTTCACACATTTTCTTAGCCAGTTTATATAATGTTATACATTGTTGACTTATCTTATCAGGTTGTTCGACACTTACGCCCTCTACGCGAGATCTCACCACGCCCACAAAGTTGGATGCTGCGTGGATCGCAAATATTATTATGATCATTAATTACCGTTATCATATCTGAATAAAAATTCACTGTCTTGGGGTGACTTACCAGCGTCAGCGTAGTCCCAATTTGGGCGCCATTTATCGCGATATATAGGCGCGATTTATCGGAGTAGCGCAATTATGCGATCGCGGCGATGGGCAGCGCACGACTGACGTAAAACTACGCGTGCGTGACAGCTTTTGACGCCTGCGCGGGAAAATGCGATTTGTTTTGCACTGAGCCTTATCGCACCCTTACCGAACACAAAATAAGATTAAACTCGAGTATAGATGCGACACTCACTGCAGGGCATTACAATGAATGTTGGGACCCCAAGGCATTCCAAGAATTTATTGGCTTAGTTCGTAGATTGTCGTTGGCCGGGGCTTTATAAATGTATACGAAATCAAACATCGTCTAGGAATTCGATATTCTTCTGTGATCAAACAGTAAACGTTATTTACTTTTATACATTCCATTTTATTATTTAACAATATAAATTTACTAATACAAAATCACATAACCAAATCACTGGTAAAGAAAAACTCATAATTTCAGAACATTACACCAGTGTACAAGAATGGTGGATAAATCTAAATTATTTTCAATTCAAAGCGCATTCTATAATAACCAAAGCGAGGAAATTCATCAAACATACTGTCAAATTCATAAAAATTGTAAGTGCCAGTAACTGATCAAGAAGACAATTACATTAACGGTCTAATGGTTGTAGTAGTGCGACTGCTGATCATGACGTCCCGGGTTCGAATCCTGGGTCGGGCAAAAAAATCAGTTATTGAGATTTCCCATAAAAAAATTCTCAGTAGCTACCCGGAGTCAGCAAGCTGGCGGCTTATCACACCCGTGCCTTGGAAAGCACGTAAAGCCGTTGGTCCTGCGCCAGATGTCTCTCCGGTTGTATCGGTTTACCGTCCCATCTGACCATACGGGAATAGAGAGTGCACCTGAGCTTGCGCATATGCTTGGGTACTACAATCCAGTACTGTATTGTGCCGGTGGCTAGTCTCCGTGGAGACTGGCAGCCGCCGTGACCGAAATTTGGTCTGAGGACATTACGAAGACAATAGATATTATGTGTTCTGGAATTTATAACAAATCTACATTTTCTGCTTCATAATTTACAATTTCTGCTTCTTTAGCAGAAAATCCGTAACGAGAAGCAAAAAATTGTATATTTGGCAAAAAAAAACTAAAATTACTTTGTTAAAAAAAAGTCAACATTTGTATATAAGTGATATATTTTATAACTAGCGAACCGGTCAGAGTTCGCCTGCGTAGAATCAAGGGTGGGAAAAGGGGCGTTATTTAAATTTATGACAATAATCAATGGCCATTTATTTTATAAAATTTTCTAATCTTTTTTCCAGATAAAATATAGCCAAAATCACGCCCGGCATTATTCCATATCTAAAATCATATCATATGCTGATGACACAGCACTCCTATTCTCAGCAAGTACATGGAAGGAGGCTTTTGATAACGCCCAAACTGGAATTGATGTTGTCTCAGTATGGTTACGTAGTAACTACCTATCTCTTAATATTGAAAAAACTAAATATATCACCTTTTCCATGACAAATGATCCTCAATCAACTAACAACTATAAGTTAACTGCTCACATTTGTTTAAATTTAACTAAACCTTTAGGATTACCGTGTACCTGCCCATCTTTATCCAAAACCAACTGTATTAAGTATTTAGGTATTCTTATTGATAATCAATTGAATTTTAAAGATCATTTAGAAGTTTTAACGTCCCGAGTTCGAAAATTTATTTATGTCTTTAAAAATCTGAGGCATGTAGCTAAACCCGAACTGGTGAAACAAATATACACTGCTTTGTGCCAATCCGCTATAAGTTACGGTATAACAATATGGGGCGGTGCTCCAAAAACTACATTAGCTCCACTAGAAAGAGCTTGAAGAGCTGTTTTAAAGGTTTGTACTTTTCTATCCATTCTGTATCCAACGTATGAACTATATAAACACTGCCAAGTATTAACAGTCTCACAATTATTCATTTATCTGACGATTTTAAAACAACGGGGGTTACTAAATTTTACCTTATCTCAATTAATAAAGAGAAGATCGGACAAAGTGTGCCATACTGCTACCTTTAGACATTCATATGCACATAAATATTTTTGTTTTCTTGGTCCATTCTTGTGCAATAAAATAAATAAGCAACTAAATTTATACATTTTAAATAAGAATCAATGTAAAAAAAACCCTATTCAAACGGCTTCAAAAAGTAGATTATGATGAAACAGAATTATTATTGAAATCCCTAAATAACTGAATTACTTCTATAATGTATAATTAATACACCATTAAATTATATTTTCTTATTATAATTGTTACTTTAATGTATACTACTCACCCTCTCCCTCCCATACACACTAAAACACACATACACACACACACACACATACACATATACACTAACACGTCCCCACATACGAGAGGAACAATTTACACTCAACAATATATTATGTAGTTATATATGTAGGTTTAATTTTCATAATTTAAAATAATATTGTTTGATATATGTTTACTTAAGTTTCTTAATCAGAAAGATTTCTGTTAAATTGTCCCATAAGAAAGAGCACTGTTGCCTGAGATACAAGCTTATTGCTTAGTTCAGGCACAGATGCAAATATATGTTGTTAGAATTTTTTTCCTGAATAAAGAAATTAACTACTACTGCTACTCCTGGACGAGCGGGCTTCATCACCAAATGCGGAAATCATCCAGTCAACACACTGTTTTTGTGTTAAACCACTTCGAAAGTCATAATAAATCTTTAAATTTTAAGTTTCGTCGCGGTTTCACCGCGGTTGGCCGCCATAGCGGTCAGCCGCTATTCCAACCGAGGCAGGCGGCTGGCCACGCAAACGAACCGTCTAGGCGGCCAACCGCTAGTGCATAAGGGGTATAAGTTTAGTTTGTCATTGTCACCTAAATTTTATAAAAAAACATATCTGGTACTTTGCATGTGGTCATATATAAATTTAATCAAGATCTGACCAGTAGTTTTTGAGTTATCCTTAATGCGTATTTAACTGACTTCGAATACATTGATGATCTTCTCATTTTATTTATATTGAAGTCGCTTGTACAATTTTTTTAATTTTACCACTTGTTATAGTATGTTTTATAAGTTTTTTTATAAGAATAAGGGTGATAAACGATGATACAGTCCATGTGTAACAGATGCGTTATTACCTTGTGGGAATTGAAATAGAATACTCTGTTACCACAATATGGTCTCCGGTTTCTACACTCTCTATATGAAACATAGCATCATTAAGCTATTCTGTGACTACACTGGTATTCTGTGATTGGGCTTAGAATATTTTCTTTTTCGTCAATGCATTTGATTCATCTCCTTGCCTCCTGTGATAAGTTAGTATTATATATTGTTAATAGTAATCTTTCACACACTGTAAACAATTCACAACATTTACACTAATGGCGACCAATCTTTGACTCCGCAAATACCTTTCAGAAAACCCGTTAAGGAACATTTAAGTGCGTCCTTGTCCCTTTGCTAGCATTTCATGCACGTGTTGCTTTTAAATTTATGTGCATATAAAATAAACACCGAGTAAGTACTCTAACAGAGGTGGTATCAAGTGTTGCTTTTCCGTTAAAAAAAAGATATCATGTGCGTGCGTGTGTATGTGTGTGCTAGTGTTTGTGAAAAGTTTCTTCCTATACATATAATTGTTCATTTCAATTGTTCAACTTTGTATGTGTACCTAATGCATTGAACGCATGGGGACCTCACTGAAATATGAAACGGTGTCGTACGAAAACGCCGCTAATGTTAAAAAGCACTTAGCACCTTACGGTTCGCTTTTAGACTGTCAGTCCATATAACTATTAGGAAGTCAAGTGCTCGGCTGCTTTTATGTTGAAAATAAATTCATTTAATGGATTTATTATTAAATATTCTTAAAACGTAAATTATTATAAGGATATATCGTTCTGTAGAAGTCGTTAGAAGCGAATGGAAACAACCGGGAGATGGTCCGCCGTTTCTTTATAACAACAACTAGAAAAATACTGCCAAGCGTGGCAACTGTGGCAAATTATGTGGTAGAGCCGTGCTGCAGCTATATTGTGGTCGACTCGACCGGGGTAGGACCACGCTCTCACAGTATACCAGCGTAAAATAGCAGCTTAATGCTGCTGTGTGTCGTTTGGTGAGTGTAGAGAACCGGAGACCATTTTTACTGGCGACGAGGCGTTCCACTTAGTTCTCGGGGGTGACAACACATCTGCATATTGATTAATTAATTGAAGGTAAATGTATATGCCTATACACAGGCCGCAGCATCCACTTACCATCAGGTGGATTGTGTGCTCGTTTGTCACACTTATTCTATAAAAAATATCAATATGAAGCAATTTTTGTGTAGGCCTATGTTCGGTAGTGTACTTTGACAGACGTGACAGGGTTGTAAATGAGTGACAAGTATGTCTGAACAAGAATGTGCGAAAGGAGAGAATAGGTGAGTTGAACGAGGTAACGTGTACAGAGGGAGTAAGGTGAGACGTGTGTGTGCGACAAAACGTGTGTTTTATTTTTATAGAAAAAGGGTGACAAGCAAGCACAGAGTTCACCTGCTGTTAAGTAGATTCTGTGACTTATAGATGGGTGACCTACATCTCTTCTTAATCAAATCAAAATGCAGATGTGTTATCAACTTTGAGCGCTGAGATAGATAACTTCGTTTCTAGAAAAAAGAATGTCCAGTTCTCTCTAACTCACTACTCACTAACGCAACCTAAAGCATTAATCAGCTATTTTGTTAAAGCGTCTCTACCACATAAATGTGCTAATTGTAATTCGATTGACATAAAATTAAACTTCTTAATCGAAAAGCTTTTTGATTTCATATTCACAGATTTCATATTCGGGATTGGAAAGAAAAAAAAAGATAAAGGAGAAGATGTTAACGGATTTTGCCGCGGCTGTTTTACCTAGAGGTAATAGTGTGAAGGTGATTCGGCTTAATTCGTTCTGCTTTGCATATTATATCGAAGACTAGTGGCTATAATATGTGTACATGTGGTACTATAAAGTGTTTAGTACTACTTCTTCATCTGCTCGTCACAGTCTGTTGGTTTAGTGATCATTAACGCGGTTACTGATAATGAGGTGTCAGGTTCGTAACGGTTGTTCGGTAACTCTAAGTACTTGCACAGGCATAACCTGGTAGCCAGGATTCTTCACCAGTAGCTAGTTCTGAAACTCACCGGAAGCTATGCTCGAAAATGATACGACTCACAACGTACGCCGGTTTCTTTCCTCCACTGCCGAGGGATTTCATCTAGTTGGACTTCTAATTAAAGTAGTAAGAATAGAAAGTAATATGCCGTAACATATATATATATATAT
>DWHP01000638.1:0-18751 GCA_018247895.1 Parnassius honrathi
CATTCCTTATATAATAAATTTCCATAAGCCATTGGGCTCGTCCCTTTGTTGCCCGCCGATTTGGATTGCTATGGGCCCCAATCCTATCGACCTTCGCCTGGGCAACTCAGGGCCGTAACACTACCACTATCGCCAACACACTAAATGGAAACCGTGTAAAACGAAAAAAAATGTGATGAAGATTTTAATAACAAAAAGATAATTTGGACATTAAAATAAACACTATCCTTTAAATTACCTGTGGTATTCCACAAGGCTCAATATTAGGACCTTTGTTATTTCTTACATACATAAATGATAATATCAAAATTAGCGTTAGTCCTCGTAAGAAAGTCAGTTTTTGCGATCAGAACAGAGTGAGTAAACGTAGTTCTTAACAATAATACGAGTACAGTTTCTTTTCCTGTGGATAGATTAGTACATTTATTATTAGATACCGGCGCTAGTTTATGTTTAGTTAAATACGAATGATTATTAATAGATAGAGTAATAGAATTATTCCAGAAAAAAAACTATTTGAGGTGTTAGTGGTAGGTCAGTGTCTGAAGAGTATATTTACTTAGAAGATAGATATTAAATAATGAATTGACTTTTAGACATAAATTTTATATATTTAAAACATATCACGTTTAGCCGACGGGATTACAGGTGATAATTTCTTAAAGCCATATTTAACGGTTATAGATTATAGAAAAGGCATTTTAAGTTTATCTGATAAGACCATAACTTTATCTATAAATAACGGATATAGACATACTTTACGAGTACCCGCAAGGTGTGAATGTATGAAATACATACCTACAAATATCAACGATGATTAGAGGAGTGTATATTGCAGGAATAATATCAAAAAATAAAAAGGGAATGAACCCAATTAGGATATTGAACATAACCGAAAGTAACCTTGACTATGATTTTTGAGTTTAGTAGTGCATAGCTTGCAACAATTCGATGTATGTTCTTTTTCAGAAAAAGACATATAAGTCGATTTTAAGACATTATTTAAACTTCTCAATTTACGTTATTTAAACAGCAATGACCAATTTAGTATTGAGAGCATTTGCGCCAATTACGCAGACGTGTTTCTTCCTCCCGATGATAGACTATCTGTAACAAACTTAATAAAATTACATTAAAGAATAATATAATACCTGTATATATTGAGCCATATCGAATTCCTCATGCTCTTAAATGGATATTACAAAACAAACACAAAATATGTTAGATAACTACATAATCGAAGAGTGCGAATCAGAATGGTCTAGCCCAGTTCTTCTTGTGCCAAGAAAATGTGATAAAAGTAACGAAAAAAGTAAACAGACTTGTCGTCGATTATAGGCAATAAAATAATAAAATAAAAGACGGTAAGTTGCCGCTCTTAACATTACTAACATTCTAGATTCTCTGTCAAATTCAGTATATTTTTCAAAATTATATTTATCTTAAAGTTACTACCAGTTGAATTTAAATGAAAATTCGAGAAAATATCTAGCTTTTCAATTGGAGAGTATGTACCAACTTTCTCTTGATATCATCCCGATTCACGTAAATGTACAGCACTCACAGCTGATACTAAATGAAGCGCTGTCTAATGGGACTCAAGACGATCCCTACCGTATTCTCTTGACTCATGACTGTAGAAATGTCAGGATTAAATTATAATAAATACTTCATTTATTTGGACGATTGTATCGTCATTGGTAAGTCCTTTGCCCACCATAATAAAAACTAATTTCAGTATTAGAACGATAAAGAAAAGTGAATTTAAAATTAAACCCATTTAAGTGTGAGTATTTACGTACTGAAAATCTTTGCTTAGGTCATAAAATAACCAGTTAGGGCATATTTCCTGATGTTCCAAAATGATAACAATGCAAAGTTATCCGACCCCGACTAATGTCGATGAGAAGTAAGAAGGTTTATTGCCTTCGCTAACTATTACCGACGATTCATTACAAATTTCGTTTAAAATTGCACATTCATTGAATAAATTATTTAAAAGGAATGTGACATTTAAATGGACAAATTATAGTAATGAAGCGTTTACTCAATTGAAATCCGTATTGATGAACCCTTCCGTTTTGGAAAACCCCGATTTTTTAGAAAACAAAATTTTTAAATCACAGACAGATGCGTCAAGGTCAGGGTTAGGTGCCACATTATCTGACGAGAATGATAAAGTTATTGCTAATGCAAGTAGAAGTCTAAAGCCCACCAAAACTCGGTACCCAATTATAGACTTGTATTTGGAAGAATATGATTTTGAAATAAGTTATGTCTCAGGTCGGCACAATACTGCTGCAGTCGCATTGACTCGCATCCCGGTGATATTCCAAGATTTAAAATCCATGCAGAAAAATGTTGTGTCAGTTCTCACGTCAGCCCAGAGAAAACGATTTACTGATGAAAATAACACTTGCTTAGACTACCCTTCTGAGTTTGACAATCTGCAAAGTTGCGTGACTGATCAGCCCGTTGCTATGGAAGTTCTCAAGCCACCACAAAATATTATCGAATTGTGTTTTATGAATTTTGCAAGATACGATAAAATTGGACATGATTAAGTTATAAAATCCTCAGGTCGTAATTGTATTTACGTGCCGAAGCGGTCAGTTATTTTTCTAAATTCATAAAGGTAAAGATAAATTATCTCAATTCTGTTGCTTGTGGTTATTTCTAAACCTGAGAAATTAAGAAAATATTTTAAAGGCATGAGAAGTCGGCCGACAAAATTTCCTCATTCTAAACCCTCCAAACCGCCAGGTGAGAGGTGGTCTGTACCCAGGAGTGGGTTGAACATATGTAAGCTTTAATTTTACTTAACTTTTAACAGAAATTATTGTACTAACAGGTCGAAAGGTTACACTTACAATTACGTGTTTTAGAAAAATTTTACTACGCATTCCAGAGATCGGGTGCAGGAATTGATGTAATTACATCATCCGCTTTCAACAGTCGTACTACGGTCAGCGGCTCTGCGGGTTTCTATTTGTCGTCGATTTTTCAAGTATTCGAAATAAGCAGTCTACTTCGTTTTTAGTAATGTAAGCAGCAAAGAAGTAGAAAACCATGCCAAAATTTATTTTTCTGTGCGATTAGATTAGGATTTCATCAAGCCATGATTAAACGATTTTCTCACGCTAAAAAGTACAAATCTGGTAATGTATCATCGCCAATTTGAAAAAAAACTTACGTTAGCTATTTTTTAAACAACAAATTACACTTTAAAACTACCAATACCAACTAATAAATTTTCCCTAAAACCTTGTACAGTCAGGTAACTGTATGTTTAAATATTGTCCCAATTTCCCTTACATAGATCGACTACCTAGCTGCACATGAGTACGGTAGTACCCAGCCGTCCCAAGCAGTTGCTAAATCCCTAGCCCTACCATATAAATATACATACATAAATTATATAAGTTCGGGATGTCTGCACCATGAGACCAAAGGTAGCAGACGGACAGAGACAGGATGTCACGGTTAGGTGATGAGGTTCTCTCACTACCAGTCAAGCAACCTCACAAGACTGATCACGATTGCTAACGAATAAAGGCGTCATGGCCGCAGTGAGATGGAGGTCTAACCACTAGTCTCGGCGGTAGTACCGAAGACGTCGTCCAGCGTTGAAAGAGTATTTTATTAACAAATCATTACAATTTATACAATTCCATTGATGTCAATACAGTCACTGATTTACGTCATATTCTAGGATAATTCAGCAAAATTATTGGTGTACGTGAGTTCTGGTAACGCGGTCACATCGATGCTGTGTTGGAATGCTCAAAGCTGAACAAACCTAAAGCAAGCAACTCAAGCTCGATTGATTTACCATTAGATTGATTGATTTACCATATGATTAGTCTTGATTTACCACTTTATCGGAAGCTGATTTTTTATACCATTTTAAGTTGCTATAAATAAAATGCTGCTGTTTGTGTTTTCCTGTGTAAATAAAAAAAAAATTACATAATAAATGTTTACTTTATTATGATATAGTCTAATGGATTTTCTTACATATACTGTAAAGGACGTAAAAGAATTTGGTAAGTGAGTACAAGGTTTTAATACCGTCATATATCGGAGGCTTCAGTTCTACCATAGCGCTCACCCAAAAAGGAAAAATAATTTAAAATAATAAACAACTCCATCAAAACGTAGTTAAATTAGTTAGAGTTAAAATTAATTATCAGTTAACTGTGTAGTAGCATGGCTGTCGTTTAAATTATTAACTTTCAGGAAAGGAATTTAATTAAATTTTAAAGCAAAATTTGTAATGAGAAAGATTTACAGTCTGACGAAATATATTTAATAAACCTGAGCTTGTATGTTTTATATTTATAACATGTTTAAAAGAAATTCTGTTGACAAGCTGTATAAATCGAAACTATAGCACATTTATTATTCGATTTATTTACGAGTATATTATGGTTGTATCACGAGTGGGTAGGCTCTATTGAAGAAGAACCACGCCGTACTTCAATCCAGACAGCTCCTCCTCAATATCCAGGTTATCTGTGAGGTCGATAGTCCTATATGGTAAACGGATGCGTCAAAGATGGGCCTCGACGCAGGCTTTGGGATTTATGAGAACGCCCCAAATTCATACTAAGTTGGAATTTGTGTAGATACGGCTCTATCTACCAGGCTGAAGTTTTCGCCATAATTCAGTGTGTGGAAATCAATCTGCTAAAACATTACGTCAACCAAATAATCTATATGAACTCTGATAGTCAAGCAGCACCACTAGCGCTGAGATCAAACTTAGTGAATCCGAAGCTAGTTTGAGACTACGTAAACCATATAACGCCCTGGGATATAACAACAGGGTTGTTTAAAGATGGGTTCCGGGTCACACGGGTATTGTAGACCCTTGGATTTGTTTATCATAATAAATCACTTACTATCTGTTATAACTAGGCTAAAACATTCTAAAATCTTAATATAGGCTTTTGGTCGTAAATTCGCTTCCCAAGCTCTGAGATTAGGTAAAAATAAACCTCGCATTCTGGCAAAAGCCCTGACAAGACACAATTGTCTTAAAAAGTACATGTCCATCCTGGGACTAAGCATCTCAAGGATGTTCCGGTTTTGTTCCCTAGCGGAAGAAACGCATCTGCATATCCTAACTAATTGTGGACCTATATAGTACGCAAACGTAACACTCATTTGGGAAACTATGTTTTTCACCCAGAATAAGTGAAATTGCTCCAACTAAGCTACTCCTTGTATTCATTGAAGACAAAAGGCGTAGCAGTGAACTATGTATATACATAGTAGTGACCACAATAGATCTTTTAGGTAGCAGTGATACTGGTCTCTTCGGACCCGCATAGCTGCTGACATAAATAAAATAATCCTATTTGTAACGTCAATTTCGGAACGCTTGAATAAATTCAATTTTATATTAACCCATTCTAAACTGTCTAGATCGGAACAAAAGTTAAATTTTAATCTATGGTAACCGCGGTTAACTATGACATCTGAACGTTGAACATCTCAGTCCCACCCGGGACCATGGGTGCTGTAAAGCTCTCGAAACGTCGGGTATTTAAAAAGTTAAATATACGCGATAAAATCCGTTAAAACTAGTATTATTTCAATGAAGTTTCGTTTGATATCTTAATACGATAAACACACATCAATGGATCTGTTTCGCAAACATCTTAGATTAGATTCATTCCCTCGTTACAGCCTATCAAAGCCCACTGCTGAACACAGGTCCACTCTATAGATTACCTCATAAGGACAATAATTGTCATTGTCACAGTCGTCACTCTCAGCAAGAGGGCTGGCTACCACAGTGTTCAATTTTCTAGTGATTATTAGGAAGACGCTGATGCCCATCTCCTGGTTTGTTTCCTTCGTCGCCTTTTACGACACACACTGGATGATATGAGAATAGTATAGAATCATTTTTATTCAATATTGATTACATGTAATTCTTATTGAAAGTATTTTTTACTTTACCACTGGTTCGGAAAAAAACCTCTAACCTAGGAAGAACCAGCAAGAAACACAGCGGGACTTTAGAAAAAGCATAACTTACAATTTTAGCTAAATAAATGTTTTAAACCTTTTGATAGATAAGGACTGCTTATTTTCTGGAACTTTGTTGTAAAACCGTGTACATTGTCCCATCAAGGAATTTCTGACTCTTTGGAGTCGAGCAACTGGTGTAACTTGTGCTTGTTCCTAGTATTTACAGAATGTACATCATTATTTTTAATAAAACTATTGTTGTTTTCGTGGAAATACATTGAAATTTCGAATAAATATTGAGAGGCCAAAGTTAATATATTTAGTTCTTTAATTTTTTTAAGGGATTCCTTCGGACCTAGGTTATAAATGCCGTATAAATGCCGTGTAGTGGCGATTAAGAATATCCACTACCCCATATCTTCCCGTGGGTATCGTAACAGGCGACAGAGGGAAACAGGCAGGAGATGGGCAGCAGCATCTTCCTAGTAACAACAAAAATATAACAAAAAAAACTGCGGTTGCCAACCCGCTCGCCAAGCGTGGCAACTATGGCAAATATCCCCCCATGAATAAAGACACTAACAAACGGCCCCCAGTCCCCGGCGGCCCCGCTCTTTCTGGCTACGGTGGCGACCATGGTAACGGCGGGGCAGGGGGTGCTAAGAATCTCTGGTGGAGGTTCGGTTGCCACCATAAGTGTCATAAATAAAATAAATTATAGCTAGGGATAGTAAAAAATTACATTAAAAGACTACAAAACCAAAAGAAAAATTTAAAAAATTGTGGAATAGATCCACACAACAACATATGAACTTTTATACTGCTGTGTAGACCCGCACTCACGATTGTAGAAGTGGTAAGTGATAAGTCCCACCGATCAAAGAATACCACAAGTATAGGAAGAAATAGAATAGGAAGAAAGGATACTGTTGTTGCTGTTCTGTAAACGGGACATTTTGGAAAAAAACAAAACAAAGAAAAAACCATTACTCGTCACACATTTGACAACACTGGACTCATTGGACCAATGAGGTTATATGTATAATACAAGTTAGTTAAATAAATATTTACTTTGAGGAATCACGTCGTACTGATAATTCGGACAATTTCGTTGAGTAAAGGTGCGATTGAAACATTTTTGATGTTTTTTTTAATATTTTTGACGGCTCCGTGGCGCAATGGCTTAGCAATGAGTCGCAGCGCTGGAGAGATTTGCTGCGGTTCTGGATATTTGTCCTAGTGGAATTTATGTTTGTAAACTTAATTTTTTAATTACATATATTTTCTGGTTCTATCTTCCTCATTAGAAAGAAAGGAGTCGCTATTTACTCTTTTTAAAATCCTTTTCCTTCCCATTAAAACCGTTTTTTGCAATATGACTGCCAGTCATATTGCAGAAAACGGACGAAACCTATTATTTAAATGAATACCTATAATATTCGAAATTTTATTTACGGTCGTTGAGTTTACAAGAAACGCAAAGTATTCGTAATACTTAATGCAAGTAAGTAGGATTAGTTCCTTTCATAGTAACTCGTTCACTCACGATACTTTTTTTTATTTATCAAGATCAGTTGGTGATGTCACTAGCATTGATCGATATTTTATATTATTTTGCAACAACAATAGATTTAGGTATCATTGGAATTGGTTCTATTTTAAAAACAATAGACAAGTGTGGTAAACCTGAACTTAAATTAATGATTTAGGAAATTAAAGATAAAAGAATACGATTAACAAAAATAAGATAGTTTACTTAACTATACTCGAAGTCTAAAAATATGCTGTTATATATACACTGAATGCTTATGTGATCTAACAAAATCAATCCTATAAATGACTTTAAAGAACTAAAAAGAATAAAATAATTAAATTACCCCTTTATTTGAAGTCGACTAAAATAGTCAAAAATTTTATGATATTCCTAAATCTAGTTAAACTGATGCAGTTTTTCGTTCTTACTGAAAAGTTGGGAATTTTGTTTTGGATTTGCATTGCAGGCGTAGCGACGACATGGTTCAAACCATGAGTGGCTGGGAAATGTACGTTGAGGCATGCCGAACCCTATAATGACTGGAGCCCGAACGGCTCAGCCCGACCGGGGTAGTGACACACTCACCGGGGGAGTAACAGCATGAAGTAGCGGTATAAGGCTGTGTAGCGACGAAAACCGGACCTCTTTTGCTGGTAACGAAACACTCCACGGTACTGTTCAGAAGTGACAAGGCATCTTGATTCTTGATCATGATGGATGGCTGGATGAAGACGTCTACTATGCTATAGACACCTACTTGCAATAATATCGTTAAGATTAGGAGACAGTGGTAGAAATAGAAAAATCAATCATACGCGATTTTCAAATAACGGATTTGTTTACCGATTCTTACTCTACAGTTCCTAAAGGGTAGAAAGCGTTTGGCGGGGCATGGGGCGTAACATCTTAACAAATACGAGCTGTTGTATTATACTATAGTATTGCGTCCTAAAAGCCAGCAGCTCCATTTGTATGAAAATCACGTTATTCAGGTCTTAGTTAAACCCGCGACTCAAACTCAAGCACTCCGTTCACCAAGTCACCACGGTCGTTAAAAACTGTAATAGAAATATAAACTTGTTAAATGTGCGAATGGTAAAACACTGAATTCCGATCAAAAAACCGAATCGCTATAATCGAAAATTTAAATCGAAAACATAAATTATGTTAGATTTTACGGCCTGATATAAATAGGTGAAATATTATAATATGTTTTTTATATATTTAACAGACGCTATAAAACTCCCAATATGTGTTTAATTAAAAGAAATGGAATAAAAACAAATCAACAATTCTAGTTTTGATTATGGTTCTAAGTGTGAATCTGGCCGCCTAGCACTAAACGTAACTATTCCAGTTCTTCCGGTTTAAGACCAACGAGGCCAATTCTTTTAAAGAGGATTTACCTTAATGGTTTTAAAGGCTTATGTCTAGACATTTACGGTCTGTTAAAGAAGAAGACGAAGAAGGTTATACAAAGTACAACTTAGTTAAAAATAATGAGATAAATTATCTTGGCGAATATTCATCTCACAATGTGCCTAAGGGAGTTCCCACATTTATCGTCACGGATAGGCTTCAGCCGTTTAGAAAAACCTTTATATCTACGAAATACATAAAAACTACTTTTGCTATTCCACAGCAGTTCTTTTGAACCATATAACTTTATCAATTTACGGCAACTTTGGTTATCCATGGCTCGAAACGCAACGAACACACGAATGATAAAAACAACGGTCCCAACCGACGCGCGCGCCAAAACTTAACTACTTTGATCAGCCTATTGCCTATACCTACGTGTAAACAATAGATTAACTGAGAAATCGAGCCTTGGTCATTTCGATTAGACATTTTGGAAAAAAAACAAGAGATAGGAAAAAAACGATTACGTATCAAACATTGGACTCATTGGACGAATGAGGTAATATGTACAAGATAAATAGCAAGCTTAAGCCCATTTCACGTGGGGACTCCCTATTCTATTCAGAGCGGCAACACCTTCCAGAGATATCCTTGTCCAACAGTAGACTAGCAGTTGCTAATAACGCTGATTATTTAATAAAAAGGTGGTAGACAGCACACCGAATCGCACAACATTTCAAATGCATTAAATTAGCAGTGTTAAAAGAACCCAACAACAGAGGAGACATCTACGGGATGAAGCGGGTGTGCTAGACTATGCCAGAAAACCTCATGGCTACCGAAGGATAACGTTTTTACCAGAGATGCCGCGAATACTCGCTATTATTCGGTATTCGGCATTACTCGGCATTTTTTGTTACTAGTCAAATAGTGAGTAATAGTGTTCATTATTCGATATTCGGCGAATAGTTGTCCAAATAAAATAAACTTATATTAAATGTACAGAAAAACAAAATAATTACTTGTATTTATCTTTTAAACAAAACACACAGTGTTAATATATAATTATCATTATAAATATAAAAGTTAGCAAAATCGGTCAAGTTGAAGTTAATAAGGCTTTTTAATTAACATCCAAAGTATAAAAGTGGTAGTTGTGGTGCAAAAAACTATTTCTTGTGCTCGATTGGGATCGAGTCGGTTGCGCCTTTTCGTAATCCAAACCTGACTCGCAAAACAGTCTTTCTAAATAAACAGAGCTTACTGGTGCGACTTTGTATCTTTTTTCTTCAGTCGAGTCAATGCATTCGTGCTACAACTATACCACTAATGTAGCCGCACCATGGCTCTACCACTCTGGCTGGTCTGATGGTGCGATTGTCAATCGGCCAGCTAAGCGTGATGATTAAGGCAAGTCCTTCTTTCTACAGGAGGCGTATGTTCAGCAGTGGATTCTTACTTGCTAATTGATGACGATATAGAAATTATAAATCTGTTACATATGTTTACAGTAAAAATATTTCGCCGTATATAGTTTCATATTGAAGCTAACGCATTTTTATTTTTATGCATTTTTTCTGTTTATAAATAAATAATATTACTAAAGTTACGTGTTAACTATTAAAGCTTTTATCAAACAATTTTAATAAGCGTAGCTATCATATTTGTGAAGATAGTAAGATTGATTTTAAATATTTTACGATTTTTTTATTTATACTTGCAATTGTTGCCTCTTGCTGAAACTTTATTTTCATTTTTGTGATTTGGAAACAGGGTTGTTCTTATTATATACCCTGATGATGTCGTGTAGTGGCAGTGTAAGAATATCCACTACCTCATATCATCCCATGGGTGTCGTAAGTGGCCACAGAGGGAAATAAATCAGATGGACAGCAAGTGTTTTCTTAATAACGACTAAAAATAAAAAAACTGCGGTCGCCAACCGGTTTGCCAAGCGTGGCAACTATGGAAAATATGGAGGATACTTATTGATTTTCTATGAGGCAATCTACGAGGTAGGCCTATGTTCAACAGTGGACTTTAACAGGCTGCCCGGTAACGTAAGACGAAACCGGTTTGGTTGTATAGTTAATAATTTAATAAAATAAACGTTACACTCATCACAAGTATACGTTGTATCAAAATCACGAAAGTAATAAGATTTTTGTGCCTGGCCCACTTTTCATTGCTACCGATAATATTTTATAACAGTGATGTAATATTCGTAGAAAAGCGAAACAGTACAAAGATATTATAAAGAGGAAACTTTCAAAAGATTTACTGTCGCACCACCACATAATTAACACACATAATTAATGTCACGTAAATTTGCTTGCGTCGCAACAAACATAATTGTTTAGCACGCTCAATTAGGTATTAGAAAAGTATATCAAAACATTTTTAGCAAACTAACACGACATGCGCTTTCAAGCATTGCACAGGATTGCTAACGGCCGTGTTCAAGTTAGATGATTTTTGATAATCCGAAGGTCGAAACGACAGAAATTTGCAGCATTTTGAAAATTGCGAGTAGCGAATTACCCTATCACAGAAAGAAAACGATAATGATTGTAAATTAATTCTACGAACTAAGCAAAATTAAAATGTAATGATTTTGCGACTGGCTTTTCCAGTAGGAGGAATAAGATTTTTTTTAATAGAATAGGGGTACAAACGAGCACACAGTCCACCTGACGGTAAGTGGATGCTGTGGCCCATTGACATCTATATTTATCCCCGATTAAGAAAACAAGCTGCCGGTGCGTTGTCACCCCTGAGGACTAAGATGGAATGCTTCTTTCCAGTAAAAAGGTTCATTACACTCACTATACTAAGCACAGTAGCCTTAAGCTGCTATTTAATGCTTGTATTCTGCGAGAGCGTGGTTCTAACCCGGTCGAGCCGATCCATTCGTGCTACAACTAATATAGCTGCCAAGTAACTCTACCACGTAGAAACGTATTAAATTGTTGTATCTTTTGTCATAGACACAATCGTTTATACAACTATGGACAAAAAACCCTAAATGGTACTTTACTTTAAATTAAAATGTTTTAAGAAGAAAATAAAATTGCGCTACTGTAGACTATTTTACACCATATTGTTGGCAAATTGGACTAAGCTAGGCTTGGCAGCACTGGGTAATTGGACCATGTCAGTAGAGTCGGGAGCTCGATCAATCGGACTGTGGCGTGTACAATGTCACTTTCCCCCAAGCGGCGGCGCTTGACCAGGTTTCTGTTTCGAAGGCGCGCATGCGCTCTCTCCAGCGGAATGCTCGCTGTAGGACCTAGTACATTACGTAATTCAATATTCATGAGCCCTCAAAAGTTATAAAAAAAAACATACTAAATCTAAATGTAATGATAACATTAACCAACTATTTCAATAACGTAACTGTACTAATTGGCATGAATAATACGCATTTACCCAGACCGTTGGATTGTAATTAAGTATTCTCTTAAATTTAATATTACATTCCAAGACGTTCGTAAAACCAATTAAAATTATATAATACACTCAAGCAACTGAAACAAAATATATGTTCTGTGTACACGAACTGTTTACGTTTTTTATATTGTTAATAAAGTCCTAATAAGATTTCAGTTGAATAAGGGAGCCAGTAGTGACATAATCTTCTACACATATCGATTATTTTTTACGGAAATGAGAGTAATAAATTATATAGAGAAATAAACGGCATAGGTCCACATTAGTGTATGCTGTGGCCTTCCACAGTGAGAACCTTTTGAAGTGGGGCCGCAGCAGGGCTCTACCACATAGTTTAGGTTTTTTTAAAGGACTTGTGATTCATTAAACAGGGAAGACTATTTTATGTTAACATTCTATCATAAAATTTTGTTATGTTTCGAATGGTAGGAGGGTAGAGAAGCGGAGACCCTTTTTACTGGAAAAGGGGCGTTACATGATAGTCCTCATGGGTGACAATGCATCTGCATTTTGATTCGTAATTGAGGATATTTGTAGATGTCTATGGGCCACAGCAACCATTTACCATTATGGGGCTGTGCTTGGTTGTCACCCTTCTCTTATAAAAAAAAGTCAAACAATATAAAGGTATGTACATACATATATAGATGTACATTTTGGTCGCTAAAAAGGAAATTTTAAATAAAAAATATTTTTGTTGTTATAATCATTTAAAAAAAGGATTGTGTCTTCAATACTGTAAGACAAACCCAATAATAAACATTTCGAAAAGACTGCATTTAAGATAAAAATAATTATTTTTTAATATTTTGTGGAACCCAAGCACTTTTTGTATAATCACCACAATATTTAAGATATTGAGGAAAAAAGAGGTGAAAATTCTTCACACACATAGACTGGAACAACTATTATATTATGTAAGCCACACAAACACTATTGTTCCGAACAATAATTTTTATACAAAATATCATTTATGACATTTTTTGACACTCATATTTTTGTTGTAAAATAGTACTGAAGTAAAAATATGTTAAAAATAGATTGCACTTTAAGAGATAGAAGATAAGTGTCAAGACCTTTTTGAGCAAAACTGCAAACCAAAAAAGTGTTGTTTAACGCTTTTTAGGTAGGTATGTATACATCTATTATAGTTTATAAGATAATCATCAAAATCCCATTTTTTTAAAGGGATTTTGATGATTTTTTTTAATGATAAGGGTGTCAAACAAGCACACAATCTACCTGATAGTAAATGATTGCTGTGGCCCATAGAAATCTACATTTATCCTTAATTAATAACCATGCAGATGCATTACAACCCCTGACAGAATGCTTAGTAAAAAGAGTATCCGGTTCTCGACACTCACCTATACTGATATTCTGTGCAGGCGTGATCCTCCAATGGTGGTGTCGACACTTCCAAGCTACAACCATAACAAAAGCAACGTAGCTCTACCACATATAATGTATTTATTCCAACAAATTTTCAATTAAACTAAATCCTGGATGGTTTTCAGTTTTTCAGATAAAATATAGCCTTGATACCTCCAAGTTTTGCTCTATATCTGTTCCCAAAGTTTCATCACAATTCGTTCAACCATTTCACAAATTAGCCCAGTCAGACAGAGAGATTTTTTAATTTTTAAAATAGTTATTCATGTCTTATTAAGACATATATACGCATATAGTATGCAAATAACCTGACTAGTTGAGTAAAAACTAGTTATTTTGTTTTGATTTTACATTAACACACTTGAATTCTACTTAAATGTATGACCGTATATATGTAAATTATATTTAAAAGTAATAACAAATTTTTTTAAATCTTTATTTATTATAGAGGGTTAGATCTAGATCAAGTCACCCTCATTAACAATTTTTATAAATGTACATGACATTTTCATGAATATATGGCTAATATTTTATAATTTTATTTATATAGGTATATCCTCAAACAGTTACTGTGATAATTCTTGGGATCTCTCAGTGAGTGATCTTAAATGAACTAATAAAAAAGTTAAATAGATCTTATTACAACTATGCCTAAAGTATGTTGTTAATTAATATATTTATTAAATTAAGCATAAGATATTTTCATCTTGTGTGTATTTAAGTAGAATTAATTTGTTTGTAAATAGAACATTTTATATATAAGAACTAGTTGATGAATGATATTGCCACAGTATTGGTTCTGCCTTCAGTCACATTTGCCGTGGTCCATGTTTTTGAGAATGTAAACAAACAGAATGAAAGCAACCTTATTACTCAATGTATAAAGTATATTTTTAAATAATGCCATATATTAGACATTCCGTTCTTTGGTAACAGCCGCTATGCATGTTTTATTTTTTCGTATTTCCAGTCCCAGTAACATGTTTCTACTGCTGTCTTCCTAATTTATAATATTGACTTAAAAGAATGAAAAACGAGTTTCGACAAAAATTAACATAACAAAAGTATCCTTGGAAGGACTGAAGGCATATACATTGAAATCATGGAATAAATGGAAAAACATGTGGCCTGCTCCGACTGCAGAAAATGATAAAGAATCTGCGCAAATTCAAACTTTGACTGCAAACATAGCCAAAATTGCCAATGGTATAGGACAAGATGGGTTTGAACAGATAGAATCAAGTGAGATTCAGAAGTTGCTTGAATCACAAGATGAAGATTTGACTGAAACTGATTTAGAGGAAATGTTAAATTCACAGCTCATTGAAGGAGAGGCTTCAATAAGCACTGGAAACGTGACATTTAATTTGATTTTGAAAAATCTTAGTCAAGGTTTAAGAATGGCAAATGAGCTTTGTGATTTCTTAATGAAAATTGATCTGTCTATGGAACGAAGTCTTATTTTTAAGAGGCAAACTTCTAATGCCACTGCTGAATATCAGTCTGAATTGAAGGAGCTTTTAAAAACTACCAAGCAACAATTATAATATTCTTTAAACAATTGCCAAAGCCTGAAGATAATAATTAATCAATATGGTCAAAAACTTCAATTAAATTGATTTTGATTAAAACTACTTTCATGGATTTTATCGCGTTTTATTTATTTTATTTTTATTACCCGACGTTTCAGGTGCTTTCCAGCACCCATGGTCACAGGGGACTGAGGTGACTGTAAAAAGTTTTAAAATCAACTTAATTGAGGTTTAGTTTAGTAGTGCGCGTAAATATAAGAAATCATAAATTGGTTTTTTTATATATTTGTTTTCTATTTTGTCACTTAGGCACGTATCCCCTATAATCACATATAAATTACCATTCCATAATCACGGTTTCTGTATTCGCGGCATATTTACGGAACATAACATACCCCGCGAATAAAGAGCTCTTACTGTACCTATTATCTCAAAAAATTTACTTTTTGTAGATATGACAACCTAATATCGTGCAGGTAGGAAAATATTCCTTATAAAAATCTCATTGAATTAAACGAATAAGTAACAATAACAAAACTATTGTAAATGACCTAAATAGAGTACATAAAACCCTATTTATTATAAAACATATACTTTAAAGTGAAAGTGCACAAAGAATCTATGATGAAATAATCGCTACGAATATTTTGGTATAATATAACATAATCTTTCAAACATGATGGAACGTTACAAAACAGAACGGCAATAATATTTGCCAACACCTCAAAATGTTCGTAGGCCGACTGCGCGTGCCGTGTTGACTGGGTACAATTTGCAGATCTCGCTTATAAACACGTGTAAATATAATTGTACCTTTATGATTAGCTCGATCTCCGGTACGTCTCCATTCGCTGTCCCATTCTCGGCAATTTCATCCGACATCGTGAACTTTTATTAAACACTCGAATGTATTAAATTCGTATTTAATTTGAAAGCACAATATCACACAACCGACACACTATCAAAACACCGACTGACTGATCCATAGAGCAAAACATAGACTCCGAGAGCGGAGAGAGTAGTATCCAAAGAGTATAAAATCCCTACTATAGTGCGCAATAGTGCGCCCATTTTTTTATTAACTGGCTTTACGGCTCTGGGTTCTAGCCCTTCTAAGCCAATCATTTCGTTCGGAATCTTTATTTTATATTCTTTTTCTTCACAATATGTTGATGCGTCGCATTGTGAAGCCCTTGGGAGATTTTGACGACAGCTCAACCTGGCAGGCAATCGATAACGACAGCCACTCAAGTTCTTAAGGCGTCCAAGCGATCAAAAGAACTTGGGGTTTATATCGACGTCAAAGCTCTTGTTTCGTCGTTTTCTCTAATAGTTCACACGCGCGGACACTTAATTCACAAAATCACATAACTTTTACGAATAAAAATCCACTTCACACCATTATTCAAGCGACAAAACAGGAGCGACAATCCGTTTACGGCCAAGTTCCCGCCAAAACTCCTAGTGCGCGCAAGATAACTCTGCGCTATGGAGTGTAGAGGTAAGGAGTAAAGACTCTGTATAAAAAAGTGTCCATGGGAAAGCGTTAAATAACCGCCACATATATACAAATATATATACACATATATATATACCAATGGCACCTGTAGCTACAGTCTAAATTTTAAAGAACTTTTTATAATGTTTTTTTATTGCACAGACCTTCATCGTAATTATTTTTACAATAATTATTTTATTGCTTTCAAAATTTTTAGTTTCAAAATCACTCTCAACGTATTTTACGGCGATTTAACATACCCCGTAGCTACTCGAGCGCTGTAGTCGAGAGTTTTTGAACTGTTATTTACTGTTTACTGATGGGCACTTTTTCAACTATTCCATATATTCTAATGCCAACTAATATTATTTCCTTCATTGATTCTTATTACTAGAATTATATTCTTATATTATACATACATTATCGAATTGACTATCAAAGCTCAGTTAAAAGACTGTAATGTTAAGCTAAAACTTACAAAGACATAATTTTTTAAATTTATTTCTTCGATGCACGTAATAAATGATTTTTTTAATTATGCCAACGAGTTCGAGACAAATAATATTAGTGAAAAAAAAACTAAAACACGCGCTTCACTTTTATTTCCTGTATTTTTCTTCGCAAACCCTTTCATTTTATACCATATCATGGGAATGTATAAAAAATAACTTGTCCTCTATCCTTGGGAGTCCATCATATTGGATTTGAAATAACATCATTTATCTAACCATGCATTGTCATCCAAACTAAACGTGCATGTAAAATTTTAACTCAATCGAGAAACGAGAAATTGGTCAAAAACTTCCAATTTTTTTTCCATTATTACAGTTGAAGATATTAGCGTATTAGAAATGACTATGACTAATTTAATTACACTGATAATCTGTCTATAATGAATTTTTAAAAGGATTTTTTGAAACGATCGTAATTAAAAGTCCATGCAAGCTTTGTAAGTTTTATTAGCCTAGCGCAGTCTTAGAATATATTTTACTGTAAAATATCACTACGTTCTGTCGATACTTCTCATTTATAATTGCATATTTTGAATTGTAGCCATATTTAAAGTCAATATCAGCTTTCATTTCCAACTAAAGTCTATTTATGGTAGTAATCTCTTTTTTCACAACGTAAAACATACGCGTACAAACGTATAGCGCACGTATCAAAATCGTCCAAATCATAATTTTTTTTCCTCCGGTTCCTAGTTTCTTCCCTACGTCACAATTTTAGAAGACGAAGCTGCTGCTACATTACCCTCTTGAGTTATTTGGGTGACGGTGTGTTCAGAAACGACTAAAACAAAATAAAAACAATGGTTAATTAGCATTATTACTACAATATATTAATGACACGAGGAAAACTAAAAAACTAAATACCTGTCAAATATGCCACGTGGACTCTACCTTTAGAAAGTGGTATAATAGGATCGGTTCTTTTTCATACGTTTGACACATCACGTTTGACCTTCAATATAATACCCCTGCCAGCACTTTAAATGACTTTCGGCACAATGATGACGGTTGTTTACTGCAAAAACGAATAAAATCACGGCACCTAACACACCATTTTGACACCCGCCATAAACAATAAGATGGCGGCACATGATTAGTTCCGATTTCGGCCGCGCGCAGAGTTGTCGTGTGCACTCTATAATTATTTACAATCTCTGCCGCTACCACAGAATACTTTTAGTCCTAGGCCATCACAGTCAGCCTAGCTATAAAGTTGGCTGACTTGAGCTCTGTGTTGCCATATGAGTTACGAATTATGTTCTTTGTACCGCTGTACTGTTGTTACTACAACCTTAGACCATTCAACCCAAGTCTAAGACTACAAACTATTGGGTCAGGCAGGGTAATTGTAAACAGTATAAAATAAACTTTATGAGCTGTTTCTAATTCCCATAAAAATATTTTCATTACATTCATTCATTACAGCCCTTCACAAGTCCACTGCTGAACATAGGCCTCCCCCAAGGTACGCCACAAAGCACGGTCCTGA